>PVLC010000866.1:0-14281 GCA_004027655.1 Graphiurus murinus
GTCCTCCCAGAACGCCCCTCGCAGCAAAGAGATCAGCCCAGTGAGGACCGTGCACGGCGCCGAGTTGTCCTAGTGCCTTTCCTGACTCCATTAGCCCAGAACATTCTGGGCCTTTCTCTGGCTGCAGAGGCCCTGTTGCCTTCCCTTGAAGGTTCCCCAGGCCTTTTGTGGCGAGTCCCCCGTCGGGTTTGTCCGAGGGCCCATCTCGGTGGACGCAGGTTGAGTGTCTTAGGCGGGAGAGTCCCAGAAGGGGCTGGGCCCACTGGCGCCCGTCAGGTGGGGCCAGGATTCTCTGCCTCCTGTCACCGCCCCTGGGTCCACTTCGGCGGCTCGAAAAGTCGACGTCTGCCAGGTCTTCAGCGGGAACTAACTTGTTCCCCTTGCACCCTTGGCTGAGGACGCTGGCAAGATGCCATTCTCCACCAAACTCTCGCCACGTCCCCACCTCACTTCTGTCGGACCAGGCACGGTACTGTTCAGTGGACGGTGAGCCGGGGCCATCGTTCTGCGTTTAAATGGTCCCGGTGTCCCAACCCGTCCAGGTGGTGGCCCTTCCGCCTCGCCCTGGAGTCCCTCCTGCCTCCGACAGACACCAAGCCCTCCTCCCCCAGTGCTGCAGGGCCACACCTTCTCATGGAGACGGTGCTTGGAAACTGGGTGCGCCAGGGCTGGGGAACGCTGCACACACACATCATGTCTAACTTCTATCTGCCTACAATGCAAACCCCGAGCTCACACACGCCTCAGACTCCAAGCCCACGGGGCTCTCCCTCATTTCTCCTCTTCCCATCTCCCGCTCCGTTTCCTGCAATGCAGGAGGGACTTATTGGATCTATCCCCGGTGTTGTCCTGTCTCCATCAACACCAGGCCCCCCGCCGAGCCCTCTTCACCCCCTTGGGCTTCGGGCACCCCTTGAGTGGCAGCCTCCTGCCCCAGCCTCACCCCTGCCTGGGACCCTGATACCCACCTCCCCTGGCCGGACTTGATGGCTTTAGCATTGAGTTGTCGGGGATGGGAGGGAGGAGAGGCCAAGAGAGCGCCTCGGAGGAGAGAGGGCTAGAGGGGGGGGAGACGGTGAAAACCCAGATTTACTCAAAGGAGCAGATGCCCCTGCTGGGTCTGCTGGTGCATGCCCGTAACCCCAGCATTTGGAAGGCCGAGACGGGAGGACTACAGGTTCAAGGCCAGTCTCAGCAACTTAGCAAGACCCTCAGGAACTTGAGGAGACCCTATTTCAAAATGAAAAGGGCGTGGTGGTGCACGCTCGTAATCCCAGTACTTGGGAGGCTGAGACCGGAGGATCTGGGTTCGAGGCCAGCCTCAGCTACTTAGTGAGGCCCTCTGCAACTTAGTGAGAGCCTGTTTCAAAATAAAAAAAAAAAAAATAGGGGTGGGGGTAGCTTAGAGGTAGAATGTCCCTAGGTTCAATCCCCAGTGCCACACAAAAAATAAATAAAAAGAGTAGTTACCTCAAAGGAGACCACGAAATCCCAAGGAAGGGAAGAGTGGCCATTCATCGCTGGTCCTAAGGGTTCTCCTACTCGAGGCTGGTTTTTTTTTTTTTTTTTTGGTACTGGGGATTGAACCCAGGAACGTTCTCCTTCCAAGCTCTACCCCCATTTTATTTATTTTTATTTTTTTGCAGTCCTGGGGAATGAACTCAGAGGCATTCTACCTCCGAGCTACACCCCCAGCCCTATTTTTTATTCTTTATTTTGAAACAGGGTCTCACTAAGTTGTGGAGTGCCTCACTAGGTAGCTGAGGCTGGCCGCAAACCCGGATCCTCCGGTCTCAGCCTCCCAAATGCTGGGATTATAAGCGTGCGCCACCACGCCCGGCTCCCATTTTATTTTTAGAAAGAGAGTCTCACTAAGTTGCTTAGGGTCTTGCTAAGTTGCTGAGGCTGACCTCGAACCTGCAGTCCTCCTGTTTCAGCCTCCCAATTACTGGGATTACAGGTGTGCAGCACCATGCCTGGGTCCTCCAGCCTGTGTGTGTGTGTGTGTTGGGGGGGGGTTACTAGGGATTGAACCCAGGGGTGTTTTACCTCTGAGCTATACCCCCAGCCCTATTTTACTTTTTATTTCAAAAGAGGGTCTCGATAAGTTGCTGAGGCTGACCTTGAACCTGCAATCCTCCTGCCTCAGCCTCCCAAGTACCGGGACTACAGGTGTGCGCCACCACACCCCGCTATTCCTCCAGCCTGTCTTAACACTGAGGAAATCTTGCTCAGTGTGGCCACCGGCGATCCTGCCCCCACGCCCACACCCGCTGCTTGGTGTTGGACAGATACAAACCCTAATGTCTGAGTAAATTTCCCTTTCTACCCACTGTTTTGGCATCGCAAGCAACACGATATCTTTTTATACAGTACTTTTCTGGGACATTCCCTCTGTATGATATGGTTCCTAGAAAAAGAATTTCTAGCACAAACTTCCCTTTAAAAATACGGCTCTCTCGTGCTCTACTGCCATAATTAACCATCGACAATTAATATTAAAACGAGGCATTACCCCCACGAGGCAGTGAAATTTCCAGAAATTCTCGGCTGCACATTCCGCCACTTTTATTGGCAAGATGGAATTAGCGGCAGAGGGCACCTTGGTTTTTAAAACTGCCTTACAATAACGGTTGATTCTTCATAGATCCCATCTGATGAATACTCCAAACGGTTTGTCCAACACATGAAAAAGAGAAATCACTCAGACCAATTGAAAACATTCACGGGGAGGGTTTTGTGTATTAAAGAAAAAAAAAAAAAAGAAGAAGAAAAGAAAAGAAAAGCAACCTGACCTTCTTGCACTACTGTGGCTCCTCGGGGTTCCTAAATCCAATTTTCAGGGGATTGTTTGAGCCCAGGGGCCCCGGGCCCGCAGTGTCCACCCCGCAGCTAGCAGCACCTGCCTTCTGAGTCAATAGACCCAAATTACGGGGGCCGTGGCGGACGCCCCGCCGGGAACAAGGAGCACAAAAGGGCTCTGGGTTTCAAGCTGTGGGTGGGAACCACAAAAGGTTAAGAGACTAAATATAAAAATCCTCTTGAATATAAAATCAGCGTGCTTTGTTGCTAAAATCTGGGTGCTGTAATTTATCCAAAATAGGGTTCAGAGTATCTGGCAATAGTCCACGTCTAGGAAATCGTCTTTTCTTCTCGACCAAATGAAAATCGTCTATTGGAAAGTTAAAAACAATTAAGCAACTGAAATATTTCCTATCAACAGAATAATGAAATACTGCATCTTGCAATTACATATTGCTGACATGAGGCCTCTGGAAAGAGAGCCTTTTTCTTTCTTCGCTTTTCTTATTTGTGTCAGTGAAAATCCAGCTTTTCGGGGGTGGGGGGTGGGGGTGGTTTTCTGAATTGCTGCAGACTTGGGAGGGAGCATGGCTGAGGTGCCGAGCACGTGCTGGGTGAACCCCACGGGTCTGTTCTCTGTCTCTGTGAGTGGGGGGGAGCCCAGCAGCCTGGACCCAGCAGAGGGGTGCTCCTGGGGTCCCCTGCTTTGTGCACAGAGGTGTCTAATTCCATGCACCAGGGTGCTGGGTCACACCCAAGGCCTAGAAACAGCCCAGGGAAGGATGTGGCCACATTCTTTCAGGCCAGGAGTCGGGCGTGGTTTGGGGGGAGGCTGGTGTCCGCGTGGGCGGGGCTGCCTCCGCCTTGGGGACGGAGCGCCATCTCCCCCGGCTGTTGGCACCCGGGCTTCAGGAACACGTTGAAACATTGATAATTGCCTTAAACTGTGCGCTGCCGCCCGCTCTGCTTTAATTTTAGGTCTGACTCACGTTCGCTCCACGCTTCCCTCCGGGAGCTCCGAGCCCTCCTTCCTGCCTCCTCTCCGGGGCAGCCCGACCTCCCGTTGGGCCGCAGAGCAGAAACTCCAAGTGCTGGAGGGGCATGGAATCAGGAGGCCCGAGAAGGCCCTCTTGGACGGCTACCCCCGCACACTTTGCGTGGGTGGCGGTGGGGCGGCGCATCCCCTCTGGGCCTGGCGGGTCAGTCGGTGGCTGTGATGGTCCTGCCCGCTCACCGGGCACCAGCACGACCTGATGGGGCGGGGCTCTGCCCAGTCCAGCAGGGCCCACGCCAGCCTCTCCAGCCACCTCCTGCAGCCTGCTCCACGCGGCCGCCCCTCGCTGTCCCTTTCTCTCTGCCAGTCCCCGGTTCAGCGGCGAAATCGGCAGGCTCATCAATCACAGCTTTACAGTCCTGCGGCCGGGATTGCGGGGCGCAGCGGGTCACGGGCGGGGCAACCTTGGTCACAGATCAGATGGGGGTGCGGCCTCCGCTCCGGGCAGGGCCCAGGGTATTCCTTGATGACCCGACTTCTCCGTGGCATTGATGGCTAGTGTCCATCGACCCGTCCTCTTAGAGCAGAGCTGGTCAGCGCACTGTAGTTCTTATCTCCATGTGGCCTGGTGTGGCTGTGTAACCGCCTCCCTACTTCCTTTCAGCTGGAGGAGGGCATGATGGCTGGAGCTTGTGCAGCCTCCTAGGACCATGAGGTGGTACATGAAGATGGTAGAGTAGCAGGATAGAACAGAGAACCGAGTCCCAGCGACTCGGAGGGACCTCACCCCTCCCTCTGGGCAGCAAACACCAGTGGAGCTGGAGTTATCCTCAGGTTGCTGGCTAAAAGCAGCTGTGCTCCATCCTCTGCCAGCCCATCCCACATCTGGATCAGCTGGAGAGAGGTAATTAGGGTGGGGGTGAGAACCACCTTGGTGTCTGGCTATGCTGTGGTCAGCTGTGCTTGGTGCCTGAGGGAGGGACACCTGGATTCTGAGCCTCTGCTTGCCCCTCCCTCCCTCTTTCTTCCTTCCTTCCCTCCCTCCCTTCCTTCCTTTCTCCTTCCCTCAGGCCAGGCCTCCCTCCCTTCCTTTTTTTTTTTTTTTTTTTTTTTTTTTTTTATTCTGGGGCTTGAACCCAGGGGCATTCTACCTCTGAGCTACATCCCAGCCCTTTTTATTTATTTTTATTTTGAAACAGAGTCTCACTAATTTGCTTAAGGGTTTCACTAAGTTGCTGAGGCTAGCCTTGAACCTGAGCTCCTCCTGACTTAGCCTCCCAAGTTCAGTTATGCACCACCACACCCAGCTTCTGCGCCTTTCTTTGGCCCCTGCCAGGAGCGTATTCCTGTATGATCAGTAGCACGTGCGGTCCCGGAAGAGCTCCAGCCCGCGGATTTCAGGCTTCACAGCGCGTTTTCTCATGGTCAGGTCTTGGGGCGGTTGTCTCTGCTCTGATCTTGAGTGTTCTGTCTGGTGGGACTCCTGGCTCACCTGGCGGCCGGCGGAATGAGTGGACGCTCCCCAGGACACACAGATGCACAGGGGAGGAACCTTCTTGTCCACAGCCTGTGGCACTCTGCCCTTGTGAGTGACCACGGTGGCCAGGCTGCCCTGGGCCCTGGACTCACAGGAAAAAATCACAGGATTCAAAAAGGACTCACAGGCCCTCGGCGAAGGTCTGGCTATCAGGGAGGAATGCCGGGACCAAGGACCAAGCCAGATGGCATGGGGACCGTGACAGAGACCAGTGAGAGAGGGACAGGATTTCTGTCTGGTGGATTTTTCTTTGCATTCGCTCTTTTTTTTTTTTTTGCGGTACTGGGGATTGAACTCAGGGGCACTCTACCTCCGAGCTACACCCCCAGCCCTATTTTTTATTCTTTATTTTTTAAACCGAGTCTCACTAAGTTGCGGAGTGCCTCACTAGGTAGCTGAGGCTGGCCGTGAACCCGGATCCTCCAGTCTCAGCCTCCCGAATGCTGCGATTACAAGCGTGCGCCATCACGCCCGGCTTGCGTTCACTCTTATAAGGAAATGATTTCTGGTTTGTTTCCCCTGTACCTGTGAGGATGGATCCAGAACTTCACATTGCTCTCTCTCTTTTTTTTTTGTGGTACTGGGGATTGAATTCAGGGGCATTCTACCTCTGAGCTACACCCCCAGCCCTATTTTTTATTCTTTATTTTGAGACAGGGTCTCAATAAGTTGCGGAGTGCCTCACTGAGTAGCTGAGGTTGGCTGCGAACCCGGATCCTCTGGTCTCAGCCTCCCAAATACTGGGATTACAAGCGTGTGCCACCACGCCCGGCTCGCTCGCTCTCTCTCTCTCTCTCTCTCTCTCTCTCTCTCTCTCTCTTAGGATAATGAATAAAGAGAACTCACTCTAGTGCCCCCAATGGCTGTTCGCAAGGTCTCAGTACTGGGGGCCCAGGTGCTTCTGCGAATCGGACCCCTCCAGCTCCGAGGGGCTGGAGGCAGGCTGTGTCCTCCGTGGCTCCTTCCTGCTGGCCACGTGTGTGTGCGTGTGTGTGCGTGTGTGTGTGTGTGTGTGTGTGTGTGTGTGTGTGGTGGGGAGGATCTGGGAGCCGGTCCCTGCCACAGGGTTTCCAGCCTAGGCCTCCAGGCTCCCAAGCGCGCTCTCTCTCACTTCTGGGTGGGCACTGCCCTCACCAGGACAGAGCTGAACTTTTGCAAAGACTTAATTTGCTCTTGCAGGAAGCACTGGAAGGAGAAACACAGGGCGGGGCGGGCACAGGTGGGGATCTGGAGTTGGACTGGGGACCTCTGCCAGCACCCCGAAGTCCCTGGGGCAGAGAGGGGGTGGGGAAAGCCCCTGGGTGTCCTGCCAGTGGGTGCAGGGTGGACTTCTAACAGGAGAAAAGGATTGGAGAAGGTTTAGGTTGGCTGTCACACAGAAAGAATGGTTCAGTCAGGCCCATAAATCCACCCTACATGGGACCACGTAAAGGAGACCGATTGAGAAAAAGGAACGACGCCTGCAGTCCATTCGCCGTGCCCGTTGTCCCCTCCCCTGGCCTCAGCACCCCGTCCCGCTGTCCTGGGCCTCACGCTCCCCGCCAGGGATCTGCGTTCACACTGGGTGCACACTGTGCCCCTCCGGAGAGCTACGCTGCTCACAAGTCCTGGGAGGATCCACTGGGGTTGATTGACGGTTGCCAGGGTAACCTTCATCTTGCTGTCCTCTTCAGCTCAGCCCTGCTTTGCTCCTTGGCCCTGAGCCTGCAGTCTGCACCCCGAAACGAGGGCCGAGCCCCCGGGTCCCAGCTGTCCATTCCAGGCCAGACTGACACAACGCCCCTCAAACCCAAAGAGCAGGTGAACTTGCCTGGCGGCCCCAGCCCTGTTTCCAAGCCTTCCTGCTCCCCTCCTCTCAGGGTCTAGCAGCATCGGGGCACAGGGCTGCAGCAAGGCGACCACAAGTCACGGTGACCACGTGGGAGGCAGAGTGGGGAGCACACCCTGGGCGACAGGCCCATCCTGCCCCTGGGACCCAGAGCCATCTTCCCTCATTAACACAAACGCCCAACAAGGTCGCTCCCTGGCCCTGCTTTAAAAAGATGCGAACCAACCACATATTTGCAATGTGTCGAGTTACTGGGGGGGATTTAATATCGCTGAACATAGTACACTGCCGCGATTAAACTTTGATTCAACTCCCCAGCCTCAGCACCTGCTTCCTGAGTACTCCTGGACTCACGCATGGTAAACAGGCCACACTCTCTGGTGGAGCGCATTTTTACCTGCCAGGCCAGGGCTGGGGGCTGCTCAGGAGCCGCAGCTCCATGAAGCGGCACGAATCCAACACGCACAAGTGGAGAACCAGTGGGAAGCAGTGCAGCAGGCATGGCCGTCAGGGCTGGGGCTCCCTTAGGAGCCAGGCTGGCCTGGGCGAGCATGTGGGTCAGCCACCCTGGGCCCAAAGGCGATGGGAGCCAGCAGGTGCCGTATCCAGGCTGACCACGGGCCCTTGCTGTGCTTGTCCCCGCCATGGCCCTAGCCTGACAGACCCGGAAACACAACTTGCTTGGCTCACAGGAACCCACGAATGAACGAACGAACGAACGGACAGCACTGTGCTGTCTCGGCGAGCCCGGGACTGCTTGGCCCTGTGGGTGTGGGTTTGCATGGTAGGAACCTGGGCCACCAGGTGCCCAGGCCCTGGACGGGCAGCCCGACCTGCCTTCAGCCCTGTGGAGGGTTGTCTCCTAGCTGTCCAGCTGAAGCCTGCTGGGCCTGGGCCCCTCCAGATCCTCCGTGCCCCAGCTCGGGGCCGCTTGGCTTTGCTCCTGCCCAGGCTCCCTGTCCAGCTGGCTTGTCAGCGGCACTCACCCGCCAGGCTGCCGGGGCTGTCCTTCCGGCCAGAGAAGGCTCTCCAATCCAGCACTGCCTGCAGCTCTCCCCTGTGGCTTGGTGTGCGGGCTCTGGCACAGGGCTCCAGGCTCCAGGCCTTGGGGACCGACAAAGGGTAGGGGATGCACTGGAACCCACTGGGAGGGAAACAGCAGGTCGGGGGCTGCAGGGGGCAGGCAGGCCAGTGGGCCCCTCTGCTCCCCATGGCTTGGCCCTGGACCGGGTCTCAGCCTCAGCAAGGCCCACAGGGGGTACTAGCCAGCCACTCTTGGGGACTGTGTGGGTCTCGCTGAGACGCCCAGGGAGGAGAAGGTGTCAGCCCATCCCACTCTCCTGGGACTGTCAGCAGGTCCTCGGGTCCTGGCTCTGCCTGGCCACCTCCCGAGTCTGGCGGGCCAGCGCCCCGCCCTAGACCTGCGGTGGTCCCGGTGTGGTAATGTGGGGTGGGAATGCTGGGGCTCCCTCCGTCTTTTCCTACCACACTTGGGGGGAGACCTCTGCCTCCCCGGCCCTCCCCCATCACCCTACTCACAACGGGGTCTGGATGGGCGTTTCTCGATGGACTTCGTCCATGTGGAAAAAGCTAAAGTTGGAGTAGTCCTGGAGCTGTATGTATCTGACGCCTGCTGAGATCCTCAGGACCCGGCCGCTCTCGCCTTCCGGGAGAGAAATGGGGAGACAAGCGCCCTGGGCACCCAGGAACGGTGGGCACAGGTGGGGTGCGCCTGGACACTGCTGGGGGCATGCTCAGGGTGGCAGGCACCTGTCACACCCCATGTATAACTTGATGCCACCACTGGTCGGTTGGAGAGACCGTGGCTCACCACCCTGGTCTGTGCCCGGCAGAGGTCTCCTGCTAGCCCTGGGGCGCCCTCATGCCTCCGCCCTGGGCACCCAGCAGCACCTCAGGTACCTCCCCCCCGCATGCATCTCTGTTGGGCCCAGCTCCATCACCTCCACCTGCCCCAGCGGGCCTGGGGGTCTGTGCTCAGTGACGCGGAGGGACAGTGGTGTCCACTTCTTGGGGCTGCCCTGCAGAGTCATCTGCAGCTGGAACTCTGGGCCCAGACCTCCAGCTCAGGGCCTCAGGGCCCCTCTCCCCTCCTGTCTTGCGCTGACCAGTCACCGCCACTCCGAGAGGCCTGCGCCCTGCTCTGGGCTGGCCAGGTGAGGTTGTTTGCATCACAGTCCTCTTACCCCTGGGTGGGCCTTGCTGCTCCTCCTGCCCTTCCACCACCTTGACCCTGGGGGATGGGCTCCAGCTCACTGCACAGGGCCTGCCACACAGCTGATGCCTACTGAATGATGGCCGAGGGGCACACGTCTCCAGGGTCAGCTGCTCTAGGTACAGGTGCTCATAGCTGCGGTTGCAGGCCTGGGGGACCTCAGGCTGCAGGCGGCTCCAGAGAACAGGGCCCGAGGCGCGGACGGCCCTGCCCCTCCATGTCACTGAGCACAGACCATCACTGCTGGGTCCTCCATCACTGAGGGCCCGACCGAGGAGAAGCAGATGCTTGGAGGCAGGCAGCTGAGGAATGGTGGGGCACTGAGGGTGGAGGCAGGATGGCCACGCCCAAGCGGGAGAGCAGGTGACACCAAGCTCTGGGACAGGCTTCCAGGCTCACAAAGCAATTGGGAGGTGACTGACTTCCTGAAAACTTGGAAGAAGGCCGGGGGTGGTGGCACAGGCTTGTAATCCTAGTACTTGGGAGGCTGAGACCAGAGGATCGGGGTTCGCAGCCAGTATCAGCTACTTAGTGAGGCCCTCCACAACTCAGTGAGACCCTGTTTCAAAATAAAGAATAAAAATAGGGCTGGGGATGTAGCTTAGAGGTAGAATGCCCCTGGGCTCAATTCCCAGTACCACACACACACACACACACACACACACACACACACACAAAAAAAAAAAAAAAAAAAAAAAAAAAAAAAAAAAAAAAAGAATAAAAAATAGGAGAAGGGGTATAGCTCAGAGGTAGAATGCCCCTGGCTTCAATCCTCAATACTGTAAACAAAAACAAAAAACTTAAAAGAAGCTTAGGCATAGGGGCAAACCCCAGGGGGTCCCACGTTGGGTGGCAGGGAAAAGGTCACTTTAGGCCCCACAGGCTGCCCAGCATGAGAATATGGGGAAAAAAGCACACAGCCAGAGCAAAGGAGCAGAGAGGAGAGAGACCCCAGAGGTGGGCAGGGCACTTGAGTTCTTAGCAGAGCTCAGATCTGTATACACCTGTGAGATTCCACGTGGCCGGGGAAAGAGCTACCCAGAAGAATTAGAGGGCTCGGGGCCAGGAGCACCCAGGACTAGGAGCGGGTCGCGCCAAGAGACCTCGTAGAGTTCTCAGAAGGGTCTTGCCTCAGTAATGAGGAACAATCGCTCTTAGATGGCGCGCTCCTCCAGACCCGTCTAACGAATCATAAAAGCAAGACCAAAAGGATTAAATGGTCTCTAAGTAACCCCACTCTGCCCCAGAGCCAAGCTCAAGAATATTTATAGGAATACAAAAATATCCAGGCTCCAACAAGGTGAAATTTATAACGTTCTGGCATCCAATCAAAGTCACCAGGCATGCGAAGAATGCAGGAAAGCACGGCTATAATGAGGAGGAGAAAAAATCGGGTGAAACTGACCCAGAACTGACACAGGTGTTCGCATGGGCAGTCAAGGACCTTGCAGAGGTCGTTATTACAACCTCCTCCCATGTGTTCAGCAGTGAAGCAGAGACACAGACAATAGAAAAAAAGAACACAATTGGACTTCTGGAGATGAAAAGTACAGTCAGGAGATGAAGAAACACATTGGATGTGACCCACATCAGGTGAAGCACTGCAGGAGAAAAAGACTCGTGAACTTGGAGATGCAGCTACAGAGACCATCCCAACTGGAACGCCAAGAGGAAAGAGAAGAATGAGGGGAGGAAGGGGGGAGGGAAGCAACCAGCGAACAGCGGGAGCCTAGCGGCCTAGCACATGGGTCATCCATGGAGTGGCTGGGACAGAACAATTATTGGTAGAAATGATGGCTGGAAAAATTCCAGATTTGGTGGAAACTATAAACCCACAGATACAAGAAGTTCAATGAACCCCAAAGCATAAGAAACACAAAGAAAATGACCCCGTGTCACATCATAATCGAATTGCTCAAACTGGTGACAAAGGGAAAAATCTGAAAGGTAGGCAGAGTAAGAGGCCACGCCTGTGTAGAGAGATTAAAGGTGCACGGCAGACCTCTCGCCACAGACGATGCAAACAGAAGAGCAATGGGCAACAGCTTTGAACACTGAAAGACCAGCTGGAACCCTGCAGCTGGGAACGCAGCTATCAATTTTGAAAGTAAAATCAGCTGGACAAGGTGGCACACATCTGTAATCCCAGTACTTGGGAAACTGAGACAGGGGGATCGTAAGTTTGAGACCAGCCTCAGCGACTTAGAGAGAGCTTGTTTCAAAATAGTAAAATAAAAAGGGCTAGAGGTGTAGCTTGGAGGTAGAAGTAGAATGCCCCTGGGCTCAATACCCAGTACCCCCTCCTCCCCCCACACACAGAAAGTAAAATCAAGATGTTCCAGATATGCAAAAGCTGAGAAAATTCATCAACAGCAAACCTGTACTACAAGAAATGTTAAACATCAAGTCCTTCGGGCAGAAGGACAATGACGTTAGATACAAATCTGGATCTATAGGAAGGAATGAAGAGGAGATAAAATAGTAGCTGTGGGTAAATAGATGATATTTTTTCCTGTTTTTTAAATACTCATTAAGTAGTAATGGCCTTTTCAACAAAAATAATAATACTGCATTATGGATTTTATTACATATGTGAATATAAAATGTATGAAAACCAGAGCATAAAGCTTGGGAGTAGAGAGAAAAGGACACTGTCATCGAGTTCTTATATGTGAAGTAGTATGGAATCACTTAAAGATGTGGATTGTAGATGCAGGGGAAAAGGAACTGTTATACTCTGTTGGTGGGACTGCAAATTAGTACAACCAGTACAGAGATGAGTACGGAGGTTCCTCCAAAGATAAGTAATGGAACCATCATAGGACGCTACTATACCACTCCTCAGTGTTTATCTAAAAGAATAAAAGTCAGCCGGGCGTAGTGGCGCACGCTTGTAATCCCAGCATTTGGGAGGCTGAGATCGGAGGATCCGGGTTCGAGGCCAGCCTCAGCTACCTCGCGAGGCACTCCGCAACTTAGTGAGACCCTGTTTCAAAATAAAGAATAAAAAATAGGGCTGGGGGTATAGCTTGGAGGTAGAATACCCCTGAGTTCAATCCCCAGTACCGGAAAAAAAAAATTGATGATTAGAGCCCGGTAGATGGGGCATGCTTGTCATCCCAGTACTTGGGAGGCTGAAACAGGAGGATCGCAGGTTCTAGCCAGCCTTGGCAACTTAGCAAGGCCCTCTACAACTTAGTGAGACCTTGTTTCCAAATAAAATAATAAAATAGGGCTGAGGGTGTAGCTCAAAGGCAGAATGCTCCTGGCTTCCATCCCCAGCAAAACACACACACACACACACACACACACACACACACACACACACACACACAAAATGAAAATAAAAAAATAAAGAAATAGGACTGGGGGTGCAGCTTGGAGGTAGAATGCCCCTGGGTTCCATCCTCTTCACCAAGAGTGAAGAAGGTAGTTCCACAATGACAAGAGGTCAAATCATTAGATGATATAAAACCCTAAGTATTTATGCCCTGATAACAGGACTTTCAAATACAGGATGAAAAAATTAATAGAAAGGAAATCAGAAATAAACAAATCCATAATTATAGTCAGAAATGTCAATATACCACTTTCAGTAAGTGAAGAGCAAGCAGAAAGTCAGCAAGGATATACTAAATTCAAGTGACGACATAGGTTCAGTATCCCCTATGCAAAGTGCTCGGGAACAGAAATGTTTCACTTTGGGAAGTTTTTTGTATTTTGTAATAAATATTTGCTTTTGAGCATCCTTACTCCAAAAACCCAGAATCTGAAGTGCTCTGAAATGCAAAACATCAGCCCTCAGCCGGGCGTGGTGGCGCACGCTTGTAATCCCAGCATTCGGGAGGCTGAGACCGGAGGATCCGGGTTCGCGGCCAGCCTTAGCTACCTAGTGAGGCACTCCGCAACTTAGTGAGACTCGGTTTCAAAATAAAGAATAAAGAAAATAGGGCTGGGGGTGTAGCTCGGAGGTAGAATGCCCCTGAGTTCAATCCCCTGTACCGCAAAAAAAAAAAAACATCAGCCCTCAAAAAGTTTTGTATTTGGGATTTCAGAATTTTGGATTAGGATTCTCGGTTTGTATAAACAAAATTGATCTTACTAGTATTTATAGAATACTCTTCCTAACAAAAGAATTCACATTCTTCTCAAGTACACACAGAACATTTATCAAAATGGACCACATTTTGGTCCATGAAACAAATCTCAATGTATTTAAAAAGATTCAATACAAGCTGGGTGTGGTGGCACACACTTGTAATCCCAGTACTTGGGAAGCTGAGACAGGAGGATCTGGGTTCGTAGCCAGCCTCAGAGGTAGAATGTCCCTGGGTTCAGTTCCCAGTACCACACACACACAAAAAGATTCAATACATACAACCACATGGAATTAAGTTAAAATTCAATAACATAAAGATCTCTAGAAAATCCCTAAATATTTAAAAATGAAACAACACACTTTAAAATAACTCATGGGGAGCTGGATGTGGTGGCACATGCCTGTAATCTCAGTACTTGGGAGGTTGAGACAGGAGGGTTGCAGGTTCAAGGACAGCCTCAGCAACATAGCAAGACTCTCAGTAATCTAGTGAGACCCTGTTTCAAAACAAAAAATAAAAAAGTTGGCGTATAGCTCAGAGGTAGAATACGCCTGGGTTCAATCTCCAATACCATTAAAAAAAAGAATTGATCTCAGAGGCATTCCACCTCTGAGCTATACCCCTAGCCCTATTTTATTTTTATTTTGAAACAGGAACTTCCTAGGTTGATGAGCATCTCCCTACTTGCTGAGGCTATCCTAGAACATGTGATCCTCCTGTCTCAGCCTCCCAAGTACTGGGATTATAGGTGTGTGCCACCATGCCTGGCTCAATAAACTTCTATATT
>PVLC010000866.1:14381-63122 GCA_004027655.1 Graphiurus murinus
GAGAGAGGGGTTATTGGAAGTCTGTAGGAAAAGCACTATTTGGAAAGACGACCTCTGTACTGTGTTTGTTATTGCTTGTGCAATGCTCTTGATCCCAGAAAGAGAGAGATATAATAAAAGAGGTTCGAACCAGTAATATTTAGGCAGCGTCTTTTATTGGGGCCTCATGGCTGAGGGTTCAGCCTGGGGCGCCCGATAAGAAAGGTCTGAATCAACAATCTTAGCTTTCACCTTATGAAACTAGAAAAAGGAGAGCAAATTAAATCTGAAGTAAGTAGAAACAAAGCAACAATAAGGTTTTAAATTTTACTTTGGTAAAATTTAAAATAGAAAACAGAAAAAAATAGAGATCAGGTGAGATGGTACATGCCTGTAATTCTGTACTCGGGAGGCTGAGACAGGAGGATCACAGGTTTAAGGACAGCCTTGGCAATTTAGCAAGAATCTCAGAAACCTAATGAGACCCTATTTCAAAATAAAAAATACTGGTTCAGCTGGGTGTGGTGGCACACGCTTGTAATCCCAGTACTTGGGAGGTTGAGACAGGAGGATCCGGATTCATGGTCAGCCTCAGCTACTTAGTGAGGCTCTCTGGAACTTTGTGAGACCCTCTTTCAAAAATAAAGAATTAAAAAATAGGACTGGGAGTATTAGCTCAGAGATAAAATGCCCCTGGGTTCAATCCCCGGTACCACAAAACAAAGAAACAAACAAAAAAACACTGCTAAAAAAAAGTAGAGTTCTGCTGGGCGTGGTGGCGCACGCTTGTAATCCCAGCATTCGGGAGGCTGAGACCAGAGGATCCGGGTTCGCGGCCAGCCTCAGCTACCTACTGAGGCACTACGCAATTTAGTGAGACTCGGTTTCAAAATAAAGAATAAAAAATAGGTCTGGGGGTATAGCTCGGAGGTAGAATGCCCCTGAGTTCAACTCCTAGTACCACAAAAAAAAAAAAAAAAAAAAAAAAAAAAAAAAAAAAAAAAAAAAAAAAAAAAAAAAAAAAAAGTAGAGTTCTAAGTAAATGAAGAGATGGTTCAGTTCATGAGCTGGAAGACCCAGGTTGCTAAGAGGGCAATCTTCCCCGGAGGATTCCATGTAATCCCCATAAAATCCCAGTAGACTTTTTTGTTGTTGTTGCAGAAACTGACAAGTTGATCCTAAAGTTTATATTGGAAATGCAAAGAGGCCAGACTAGCCAAAACAATTTTGAAAAAGAAGATCAAGGTTGGAGTTCTCTCCAATTTCAAAGCGTACTGAAGGCTACAATAATTAAGATGGTGTGGTGCCGGCACCGACAGGATTTACTTTATAAGGAGGGGCACGGAGATCGATGGAACAGAACTGAGAGTGCAGACAGGAACCCTTAGGCCAAGGGTTAACTGACTTCCCACCAAGTTACCAACCCAATTCAGCAGGGAAAGGACAGTCTTTACAAAGAACAGTGCTGGAAGATGATTTAGAACCTTCATTTTATTCACAAAAATGAGCTCAGAATGGATCAAAGAGTGAAAACTATAAAACTTAGAAGAAAACAGAAGGAAATCTTTGTGAACTTGCATTAGGCAGAGAATTCTTAGAGGAGAAAAACAATCCTCTATAAACTAAAAGGTTGGCAAGTTGGACTTTATCAAAACTAAAAAACTTGTGAAAAAGATAGTATTGAAAAAATGAAAAGCCATAGACTGAAAGAAAATATCTGAAAAGACATATCTGATAAAGGACTTGTAGCCAGAGCACATAAAGAACCCTAACTGAGCCGGGCGTGGTGGTGCACGCTTGTAATCCCAGCATTTGGGAGGCTGAGTCCAGAGGATCCGGGTTCGAGGCCAGCCTCAGCTACTTAGTGAGGCCCTCCACAACTTAGTGAGACCCTGTTTCAAAATAAAGAATAAAAAATAGGTCTGAGGGTGTACTTCAGAGGTAGAATGACTCTGGGTTCAATCCCTAGTACCACAAAAAACACCAAAAGTAAACAAACAAAAAAAACCTCCTCTGACTGAAAACAAGAACACAAACAGCCGAATTTTTTTTATTGTGGTACTGGGGATGGAGCCCAGGGGCCCTCTACCACCTGGCTATACCTGTAGACCTATTTTATTTTGTATTTGGAAATGGGTTTTGCTAAGTTGCCGAGAACCTCACTTAGTTGCTAAGGCTGGCTTCAAGCCTGTGATCCTCAGATCTCAGCTTCCCAAGTACTAAGATTACAAGCGTGCGTCATCACGCCTGGCTTGAATTTTTAAAAATGGGTAAAATACCAGTACATGGGAGGCTGAGATGGGCTGAGACTGCAAGTTTGAGGCCAGCCTCAGCAACTTAGACTGTTTCAAAATAAAAAATAAAAACAGCTGGGGGGGGTAGTTCAGAGGTAGAATGCACCCGGGTTCAATCCCCAGTAACACACACACACACCTGCACGATATATGCTAGACACCATGGTTTCCTAATGGAAGTGTGTTAAACTCAGGTGATTACTGTGACCCGGGACTGGTGGGCCCAGTGGGAAGTGCTTTGGGAGTTGGTGGGCCCATCCCTGGTAGTGGCAGGGGCTGGAGTACCTAAACGGGAAACCTGCCCTTCCTTGATTTCCCCAGGGAGCGTGATGGGAAACCACCCTGCCCAGCTGAGCTGTGGCCCATGCTGACCCGCTCAGCCAAACGCACGGCGTCTCTCCCATCTTCCCTCCCCCCTTCCACAATCTGCACGATGCACACTAACCTCTGGCGACAGCGGCATGTGCCAAAGACACGCACATGAACGCACGCACTCACACACATGCGTGCACAGGCAGGCACACACAGGCTGCCCCTCAGCTGGAGGGCTTGCACGCCAGACTCCGGGCGGCAGCAGGGACTTCCCGCGGCCAGTCACCACCACCCTCTCGTTGAGAACCCGACACTGTTCTCCCAATGCAGAAAAGAAGGGTGACGGTCCACCTTACTGGTAATTTGGGAGCTCTGTACACGTGTTCCTTCTTTGTGTAAGAACCTATTTATATAAAATTATTTCTTAAAAAAAAAAAAAAAAAAAAAAAGAACCCGATGCTGTCTGCGTCTCCCGGCAAAGCGCTTTGTCCCGCTGCTAATGCTTACTCTTGGCAACTTCCCCGTGTTCCTGCTGCAGCTCCACGTCCAGTGTGAAGGAAGTCCCTTGGACCACTTCCAGCACCTCTGGACCCAGGATCACGATCCTTGCAGCTTGTGCTGGGAGAGGGCAGAGCGTGGCTTTAGTGGCTAGCAGGTGACCCCCCCCGAGGACTGCAGTGCTGCCTCAGCCAGTCAGAGGAGCTCCTGAGGCCAGCGCAGGAGCCCAGGTGTTCGAGCCGGCTTGGAGTGAGCACCAGCGGTCCCTCACACGCAGGGCATCAAGGCTTGGGAGAGGACTTGCGTATTTCCAGCCTGGACCCTGGGGCCGCACCCTCACCCTGGAGTCTAAG
Source organism: Graphiurus murinus (assembly GCA_004027655.1). Taxonomy (NCBI): domain Eukaryota; kingdom Metazoa; phylum Chordata; class Mammalia; order Rodentia; family Gliridae; genus Graphiurus; species Graphiurus murinus. The sequence continues at coordinate 17,818 of PVLC010000866.1, forward strand.
GAGAGACCACCTAGATGCCACCAGCACCAGCACAGGGAACAGGAGGCGTGAGCTGGGGAGGCGGCTTCCGGCAGAGGCCTGGCAGGACGCCTGTGGTCACAGCAGAGTGCAGAGACATCAGGGGAGCCAGGCGGAGGCTCCGTGGGGCAGCAGGACCAGGCCTGCAGATGCTGAGAGGCCTTGTGTGCGGGGCCCCGTGGCTGGGAGGCCCTGTGGTTGGGGGATCCCGTGGTTAGGAGACCCTATGACTCAGAGGTCCCTGTAGCTGGGGGTTCCATGCCTGGGGGACTCATGTGGCCCGGGGGCGGCAGGCCCTGTGGCCGGGGGGCTCCTGTGGCAGGGAGGGTCCCTGGCGGGCTGGTCCCCTGGCTGGGAGGCCCTGCTGCAGCAGGACCCTGACTTGGGGCCTCTGTATGTCCACAGCTCTTTTAAAGTCACACAAGAACACGCTTTCCTGAGAGGGCTGGGGTTTTACATTCTACTTCACCCCAGGCGCCCCTTCCCCACCATGTGCTCGGGGTCCAAGGGCGACGAGGCGAGGCCAGCCCAGACGCAACCCCACGGCAGGGCACTCGAGGCCGCCGAGTGGCCGGGGACACCTACCCGCTGGGTGGCCGTTGATCCACAGGCCGCAGTAGGTGGCCCCTGAGAAGTGGGTCAGGCTGCCCAGCCCGCTGAAGACATCGCTGTGCCACTGTCCCTGCGGAGAGGATGGGCTGGCCTCAGAGGTGGCACGCCCGCTTTGGCCCCGAGGCAGGTGCTGCGTTTGTTAGGGCTCGATCCAGTCGGCTTCACTGCTACTCTCCCCTTTGCATTTTAACGACCAGGAAGTACAGGGGCAAAGCGCAGCACGCAGTGTGCTATCCAACACCGAGCTTGAGCTCGGGGCGCACTGCAGCACAAAGGTGCAGCATCTGTGGGTCGGATCTAAGGAGGCCAGCCCTGCCGATGACGGTGGCCTTAGGACCAAGGTGTGAGTGCGTTCTGCCACCCTGTGTGCTTTTAAATGAAAAGGCTGATTAAAACGCCGCCTCCTCCAGAACATGCCTGGCTTTCCGAGTCACACACACACACACACACACACACACACACACACACACACACGACAGAGGGGAACAATAATGTGAAGTAGCAGGGGAATTATTTCCATGGAAAAATCTCAAGATCGTAATGGCGTTTTATTTGACTATGAATTACTTCCATTAGGGGAAAATTGGCCAGAGGCAGGCTTTGGAATCGCTCTTCTGCGGAAGTTAATTGGGCTCTGGCTTCCCTGCCCTGCCCTGCCCCAGACCCCAGGGCTGCCCAGCACCGAGCCTGCCGAGGACTCTGTACACCTCCCGGGCACTGGAAAGAGGGCGGCTGAGAGCTGGGGCCCTCGCAGGACCCCAGCCTAGGGAGGAACAGACGGCGCGCGCTTTCAGCCTGCGGGGCCTGGAGGCAGCGGCCATGCACTTCGGGAGAAGGCTGCAGCCTCCAAGGGCTCAAATACCACAGGTCAGGAGCCTGGGCTTCCCGGGGCTGGAGCCCCCACGGCGGGGCTGGCGGGGCTGGAGACCCGTGGCTCAGGCACGACGCTCGGCTGGTGCACGTGAGTGCAAGTGAGCAGGGAACCAGCCCTGTCCTGTGTCTTGCCTGATTGGGTTCTAAGTCCCACCTTTGGACATGCTACCATCTCTTGGTTAGTTGACACATACCCAGAGCACAACGAACACCTATCAGTACTCTTAGCCTGGGGTGTTGGGAGCGCTCCCCACCATGCCTGCGGCCAGCACTCTTTTTTTTTTTTTTTTTTTTTTTGGCAATTCTGGGGATTGAACCCAGGGGCATTCTACCTCTGAGCTACACCCCTAGCCCTATTTTTTATTTTGAAACAGGGTCTCACTAAGCAGCTGAGGCTGGATGCCTCCTGTCTCAGCCTCCCAAGTACTGGGATTACAAGCGTGTGCCACCACACCTCGCAGTGGCCAGCACTCTTGTGGCCATCTAGAAGCAGCCCGAGGTGGCGGCTGGGCAAGGGCTGGCCCGGGGTTGGGAGTCAGAGCGCTAGAGCAGCTGCTGCCCGCCTATGCCTCTGGCCCCTCGGATATCCGGGAGGCGGATGGGGAGCCAGCCTCAGGGGCTCCAGGCCTCTCCCCCTGCGCTGGCCTCCACGGTATTCCTGGGGGAAGGAACTGCCCAACTGCTGCCAACCCCGGCGGTGCCTAAAGCAGTTGAGGCCTTCTGCTGAGGTCACGACTTCCCAGGCCCCTCAGGGGACATCACAGGTGAGGGACCAGCCCGGGGCCTCTGACCTCCTGGGAGGGCCTGCCGGCATCACGGTGGGGTGAGCACCCCACCTCCAGCTGTGAAGGACAGGAGACTCCCCCCACTTAGCAGGGCTCCGCAGGGTGTTGCGTTTGAACCCGGATCCAGCCATAGTCCCTGGGATTTCAGTGTGTGGGCTTCGAGGGCATTTGCTGCGCTGACATCACAGCCGCCCAGACCCTGCAGGGCCGCTGAGCCTGGCTCACGTGCAGCCCTCATGCTTCCTTGTCAGCTTCCCCGGGACAGGGCAGTGACATGGGGATAGCGGCCGACTCCCTGGAAGGCCACTGCTGGCACGGGTGCCGCAGCGCCCCAGGTCTCACCATCTTCCATGTTAGACGCTCCCCGGGGTTACTGGCCCCGCCGTCCTGGACAGATGCTGGGTGACGGGAGGCTGGGGACTGTCGGCCACTCGCTCTGTGTGCGAGAGCAGGTGTACCCAACAGCGGGCCTCCCCCGGGAGAGCCAACGTGGGACAGAGCCAGCACTCACAACCACGGCCCAGGACAGCTGGGAGCCGGCAGCTGCAGGTGGGCACAGGCCACAGCTGACCGGGGTCGGGGCTGCTGTGTGCAGAGCATGCGTGGCGGCCTCCACCATGCCAGGGACCTCCCTGCCTCCACGGTGCACTGCTCCCGGCTCCCGCTAATGCCCAGATGGCGCTGCTGTCCGAGGGGTGCCCTGTGCCTCGGGCCATCACTGGATCCTGTGCTAGCTGCCCTGGCACAAGAACGTGCTCCCTGGGGTCTCAGGCCAGCCTCAAGCTCGCCTTCGCTAAATGCTGACTCCTCCTGGAACTTCTCATGCTCCAGGTCTGGATTTTTCTCTGCTACACTGGAAAATCTGGGCTAGTGTTAAGGGATGGCCAGGGCCAAACTCCAGCATGAACCCAAGGCTGAGACCGAGTAGGGTGTAGTGGCACACGCCTGTAATCCCAATACTTGGGAGGCTAAGATAGGGGGACCGTAGGTTCAAGGCCAGCCTTGGCAACTTAAGCGAGTCCTTATTTTATGTATGTATGTATGTATGTATGTATGTATGTATGTATTTTGCAGTATTGGGGATGGAAACCAGGGGCATTCTACCTCCGAGCTATACCCCCAGCCCTATTTTTTATTCTTTATTTTGAAACAGGGTCTCCCTAAGTTGTGGAGGGTCTCGATAAGTAGCTGAGGCTGGCCACGAACCTGGATCCTCCAGTGTCAACTTCCCAAGTACTGGGATAACAAGCGTGCACCACCACACCCGGCTAAGGCCTTATTTTAAACTAATAAATAAAATTAGGGCTGGAAGTGTAGCTCAGAGGTACAATGCCCCTGGGTTCCATCCCTAGTAAAAATAAATAAAAAATAACAAACAAAAATGAAGTCCAAGACTAGATGGACACTAGGGGAAGACTCACTGCCTTCCTGACTGTTGAGAGGACGAAGCTGCTTCCAACAGGTGGACAGAGCGCGGGTGCCCGGCCACCTTCCCAGAGGCTCCTGCCCGCCTTCGGGTCAACCTGGGCGGCTGGCCACAGAGGGGTGCGTCAGCAGCCTTGCCTCCAGGGGAGGGGCCCAGCCAGGGCAGAGGAGCGAGGGTGGAAAGCAGCTGCAGCCCGCAGGGAGAGGGAGGCGGAGGAGGAGAACCGCCGGGCGAGGCCGCGTGAGCGTGAGTGTGAGCGTGGATGGGGCTGCTGTCTCCACGGTGGCTGTCAGGAGGGCTGGCGCTCACTAGGATGGCAGCTTTTAAAAAACCAGAAAGTAGGCGTGGGCGAGGATGTGCAGAAATCGGAACCCTGCGCACTGCTGGGTGGGGACCTGCACCGGTGCAGCCGCCGTGGGAGTGCCTGGCGGTTCCTCAGGAAATTAAAAATACAAGCGCCACGTGACGCACGCATCCCTGACTCCAGAGGCTGTTCCCACGAGGCGTGCACACGCACGCACGTTCACAACCGCCCAGGGGCGGAAGCAGCCCGAGAGCACACTGACCCGTGACTGGCACCGGGAGTGTGTGGTGGTGCACGCCTGTCACCCCAGCTACTCGGGAGGCCCAGGCAGGAAGATTAGAAGTTTGAGACCAGCCTGGGCACCTGTCTCCAAAAAAAAAAAGACTTTTATTTTTTCCTTTATGGTACTGGGGATGGAACCCAGGGGCCTTCTACCTCTGGGCTATACCCCAGCTCTGTTTTTTATTCTTTATTTTGAAACAGGGTCTCAGTAAGTTGCGGAGGGCCTCACTAAGTTGCTGAGGCTGTCCTTGAACCTTCGATCTTCCTGTCTCAGCCTTCCTTCCAAGTACTGGGATTACAGGAGTGCACCACCGTGTACCCGGCTCAAAAATTTTAAAAAGAGGTGGGGATGGGGGACAGTGGTAGTGCTTGCCTAGCATGTGTAAGGCCCTGGGTTCAATCCTCAGTACTGTAAGAAACAGAATAGAGATATATATGTGTAGTGGAATATTATTCAGCCTTAAAAAGGAAAGGAATTCTGACAAATTCTGCAACATGGATGGACTTTGAGGACATGATGCTAAATAAAATAAGCAAGTCAAAATAGCACACGTCCTGTGTGATCCCACTCATATGAGGTCTTGAGCGTCAAATTCACAGAGAGAGAGTGTAGGATGGGGGTGCCGGGCTGGGGCAGGGCTCCGGGAGTGAGTGTTCAATGGGGCCAGAGTCTCAGTTTGGGAAGATGAGAGTTCTGGAGACGGGTGGTGACGGCCACACGACGTGAGTGTGCGCAATGCCACAAAAATGCACACTGAAAAATGGGTAAGATGGTAAACTTTACATTACGTGTATTTCACCACAGTGAGGTTTTTTTTTTTTTTTTTTTTTTCCTGGTGCTGGGGATTGCACTCAGAGGCATTCTACCTTTCTACCTTCAAGCTACACCTCCAGCCCAATTTTATTTCTTACTTGGAAACAGGGTCTCACTAGGTTGATGAGTCTCACTACTTGCTGAGGCTGTCCTCGAACCTGTGATTCTCCTGTCTCAGCCTCCCAAGTACAGGGATTATAGGAGTGCGACACCACGCCTGGCTCACAGTGAATTTTTTTATTTGTCTTTTTTTTTTGCAGTACTGAAGATTGAACTCAAGGGCATTCTACCTCAGAGCTACACCCCCAGTCCTATTTTTTTGTTTGTTTTTTTTTTGTGGTACTAGGGATTGAACTCAGGGGCATTCTACCTCCGAGCTATACCCCCAGCCCTATTTTTTATTCTTTATTTTGAAACTGGGTCTCACTAAGTTGCAGAGGACCTCACTAGGTAGCTGAGGCTAGCCGTGAACTCGGATCCTCCGGTCTCAGCCTCCCAAATGCTGGGATTACAAGTGTGCGCCACCATGCCTGGCTTCTATTTTTTATTCTTTATTTTGAAACAGGTTCTCACTAAGTTGTGGAGGGCCTCACTAAATAGCTGAGGCTGGCCTCGAACCCGGATCCTCCGGTCTCAGTCTCCCAAGTTCTAGGATTACAAGCGTGCGCCACCACGCCTGGCTTTTATTTGTCTTTTTAAAAGAGGACTAAATGTTTGGCCGATGACAATGCGAGGAACAATGATGCTCATGTGTGTGGCGGGCCTCGGATGGTGGCTCCCCTCCCCTCCTGGCTGCCGTGGCCTCTCCTGGTTGCCTCTACTTGTGGCTCCACGAAGGAGGCTGGAGGCCGAGTGCAGAGATGGTGGGTCAGCAGCAGAGCCGGCGCGCTGCGCTCAGGAGCCCGGCTCTCGGGATTCCAAGGGCTGCACGACAGACTCAGTGGTTATGTTTCCTCACACGATCGGGACGGGCGGTGTGAACACTCTTGTCGCCTTTGAAGTGGCGAGTCCCAGGTGCTCAGTGTCACCGTGTCTTGAGTCCTGCTCCCAGATGGCCTCAGGATCCCTTCTCTGTTCAGTGTCCACACTGGTCTAGGAAGGGGGCGCTGGAATCAGGCCCCGCCGTGTGTCCGGACTTGGGTCCTCTGGTCACTCCTGACTGTGGCTGCTTCAATCCAGGCCATTGCTTCCTGAGGCGTCTGAGTCCCACATGGCACACACTGAGGCGGGGCCAGTGTCACCCCCCACCCGACGCTGCCCAGGGCACCACGTCCAAACAGTGCTCCGGGCCAGGGGCAAGGTCGCAGATGGCCCCAAAGAGGCTGAGTGGAGGGTGGCCATCACCAGGCAACGTGAAATGCACGTCCCACGGGCGACGGCCATGACTGCCTTCCTGAACCCTCCTGTGGAATCCAAGGCTCCCTCCAGGGGGGAGCGCGGGAACCAGTGTGCTCAGCCGGGCGCCAGTCACAGGGGAGGTGACGCCCTGCTCCGGCCCCAGCACTTCCATCCCGACGCCAGGCCAGCGTGCGCGGGGCTGGGCTGCCCCCTGGTGGAGACGCGGGGCCAGGGAGGTGAATGTGGTGTCTTTCCGTCCTTTCTGCTTGGGCTGTGCCAGGATTTCAGGCTTGTCTTTTTTCTGCCTGGGTCTGCAGAGAAGCCCTGGCGGTGGCCAGGCAGGGGACTCGTGGAACTGAGCTGCACAGAGCCCTGCTGGGCCCTGAGGGCTCAGCCTGGGCTGGCAGCAGCGCAGCCTCCTCTCTGTCCCTGGGCCAAGCGATGGGCCTGAAGGGAGCCAGTGGGACAGTCTTCCCTGCAGAGGAGGAGGGTCCGGTGCGTGGCCTGGGCCCCGGTGCTGAGGCCAAGGGCTCGCCGGCCATTTCCTGCTTTGAGAAACTTTGTCTGGCCTCAGTGTCTTCATCTGTAAAATGAAGGAAACACCCCCTTTGTCACAGAGGTGTGCTGAGGGTTTTATGGCTTAGAGGCGAACACCTTGACGTAGCAATCCTTGCCTTCTTCACCAGAAACGCAACTCCATACTGGTTCCAGCGCTGCAAGGCTTGGCCATGGCTGGGGTTGGGAGAGGATGGTGCAGGAAGGAGGAGGCTCCTGAATCACCATGGAGTCTCCTGGTGGCGCGCACTCCCACCACACCTCTGCCGGAAGCCTACCCAGGATCTGCCCTGAAGGTGGGTTTTAGGGGGAGACAGGCCTTCTCTCCCGCATGCCTGCCACTGTGGGTGGCCAGTGGTGACCACTGTCCCTGAGTCCCTGCACCTGGGTGGTCTCCTGCAGAACAGCTCCCTTGGCCCAAGGCTGTGGCCGTGGCCTCCACCCAGGCCTGCGTCTCGGGAGGGAGCTAGGCTCTCCCGGCTCCAGGCGGTCACTCTTTCCAATCTCTGCCCTGACTGACACAGGAGAGACTCGGCAAGGACGTGACTTCAACCACCAGGGTTGCGGCGTGACGCATCCAGCCCCAGCACCGAGTCCTCGTGGAAGCCAGTCTCCTCCCGGGTGGCCGTGGTGGCGTTCTCGGCGGGGACCCGGGCTGACCAGAGGCCTGGGCTTGTCTTTTTTCTGTTGGAGCTGTGGGGCCGTGGGGTGCTCCCAGGACCTTGGTCCTGCTGGCATTTCATAAGGGGCGCGGGTGACAGCCCTAGAGGTCGGGAAGCCTGGGACGCCACCTGTCCATGTCCCACTTTCCTCGGGAAGGCGCTCGCCTGCAGTCAGGCCCAGGGAGAGCCGAGCCCACCCGCCCCGTCTTGGAGGGCCTGATTTTCTTCTTGTGTCCCTTTTGGTAGTTTGCCGCTGTTCCTAGTCTGTGATTCTTTGTTCTCCCAGTGAGGTCATGGGCGTGGAGTCCATCTTCTGCTGCATCTGCAGCGGGTCCCGGCGCCCTTCCCACGCTCAGGAATCCACAAGCCACCCTCCACCCCGCTCTCACCTCTGCCTCCCCCTCCCACCTGTCAGCAAGCCCGTGCCTCTGCTCTGAACCCGCTGCGTTCCCCCCGCAGAACCATCACCTGCGTGTGTGTGTGTGTGGGGGGGTACTGGGGCTTGAGCCCAGGGTCACTCTACCTCCAAGATACAACCCTAGCCCTACTTTTTAGTTTTATTCTGAAACAGAGTCTCGCTAGGTTGATGAGAGCCTCACTGCTTGCTGAGCCTGTCCTTGAACCTATGATCCTCCGGTCTCAGCCTCCCATCGCCTCCTTTAGATGGACGTGTGGTGCCCTCTCACCTGTCATTCTCTGCACAAGAACCAGCAGGACTTTCCAAACCCAGAGATCAGCCTGCTGCTTCCTCCCAAGGCTGCCGCGAAGCCTCGAGCAGAGCTCCACTCGTCCTGGCTCTGGGTGGGCTGTGGGCAGCCCTGGCTGGGTCTTGGCTTTCTCCTTTCTCCACCACGCTGGCCGGTTCTGCCTTTGAGCCTCTGCCCTGGCTCTTCCCTGGCCTGCAGGGCCCTTCCCCTCCTTCTGTAGGCGGAGGCTCCTCCGTCATCCTCCCGGCCTCGCTCCAGTGCCGGTTCTTCAGGGCCGATCCCATGGCTGGGCGGCTGCACACTCAGCTGCATCCTCACTGGATGTGCGGGTTGCTGCTTGTCCTGCTCCCAGCTGGACACAGGTCAGGGGCCCCCTCAGCCCTTGTGGCCACCGTGGCTATCATAGCTCCGGCAGCAGCACTCAACTCCCTGGTACTTCACAACCGGTGTGGGTGACAACTTGTAGGAGTCGGAAACCCAGGTGTTGACCCAGTGACCAGGCAAGTCTCGCTCACAAGAGGCCAGGGCTCCGCTGCCTGCCTGCCCACTTCTCAGGGGCCGCCTGGACCCAGGCATGTCTTACCAACATGCTTCATGTGTTCAGGAGTGAATCTCATTCCCAGGAGAGGACAGGGTCTCGGTCTTTGAATCAGACAAGCCAGAGGTAAAGGTCCCTGAGGCCAGGTATCGGCCAGAGGCCAGGAACCAAGTTACCATCTTTTTATGATCAGTAAAAGGGGAACAGTCATGGTCTCTACCCCACAGAGTCTGCAAGAAACCAGAATACACCATCCCAACAGGCCTCTTGGCCTACAGATGATGCTGAGGCACTGAGGGCGCGGGGGAGCTCTTTGGACAGAGCGGAAGTTGCCCTCCTAGCTGGGCGTGGTGGCGCACGTTTGTAACCCCAGCACTTGGGAGGCTGAGACCAGAGGATCCAGGTTTGAGGCCAGCCACAGCTACTTAGTGAGGCCCTCCACAACTTAGTGAGGCCTTGTTTCAAAATAAAGAATAAAAAAATAGGACTGGGGGTATAACCAGAGATAGAATGCCCCCGGGTTCAATCCCCAGTTGCCCTCTGGTGAGGGAAGCTCACACCAGCAGGCCTCTGCTCCTCAGAGGGCCTCCCTTGGCAGCTCGGAAGAAGGCACCCCAGGTCACAGGGCCTCGGCCAGGGGGCTGACGAGCTCCTCCTGGGTGCACCCAGCACCCTTCCCTCCGTAGCTCAGCTAGAGACGGACCTAGGCTGCAGAGCGAGGCCCCAGAACCTGCTTGGCTCTCTGCCTTCTGCACATGTACCAGAGCACGCAAGCTGACAGCTCTGGTCTCCTCGTTAGCCTAACGCAGGTCTGCCCTGACTGAGGACTACGAAGGGTAGGGGAAGCTCACCCCAGGGTGCCGAGGGGCAGGTGCGTGGAGGAGCTGGAGGACGCTGAGGCCCCTGCGGAGCCCTGGCCTGCCTCCTGGGGTGGCAGGGCTGCATACCTCATAGGTGGAGCCGTCAGCACAGTGCAGCACTCCATGTCCCTGACGCTGGTCCCGGACCCAGTTGCCTTCGTATCTGTCGCCGTTCCTGCGGGCCGCAGCACAGGGGCCTCAGCTGCCACCCAGGTAGTGCTGTGACTCAGTTCAGCTCCGCCGACCGGGCTCAGCACATGCCACCAGAACGAGGCAAAAATAGGCCCTGAACAGATGGCCCCTGAGCTCCTGCCAAGCCAGGGCCAGCTGGGGAAGGCTGTGACAGGCAGGGACACGTCTGCCTGGCCCCCATGGCAGGACCTGCTCTCCAGAGCATGCTGGGCTCCACGCAGCACGCGCTTGGCTCCGGCCACGCGGAGCAGGAAATGAGGAAGGCAAGGGAACAGGGAGGCGACTGTGCCCGTCTCGAGAGTGGGCTTGGGTGAGAAGAGCCCTGGAAAGCTGAACACAGGCTCACAGCCTAGGTCTGACCCCCGCCAGGAGGGTGGCTGTGCCGGCTGGAAGGCGTCCTCTCTCCTCTTTCAAACCCAGCGGGGCCCCCTTCCCACCAGCCCAACCTTCCTCTGAAGTATTAATTGATGGGGGGTGGCCTAGGGGGGTGGGGATTTTCTTTCCACTAAACACGGTGAGTTCCAATGAATACGAGGGCTGGGGATGTAGCTCAGTGTAGAGTGCTTGCCTAGCGTGTGCAAGGATTCCATTCCAGCATTGTAAAGGAAAAGAGAGAGAGGGAGAGACAAGAAGGAAAGGGAGAGCGAGAGCAATAGATATCTATTACAGAATAACCCCAAAGACCTAGAACGCACTGAGGCCTGGGCCTCAGCACCCACACCCACGCGCCCGCCACAGCTGTGACACCCCCAGACTCATACTCACTTGAAGAGCATCTGTCCCTGGCCGTTCTTTTTGTTGTCGTGGAATGACCCCTGGTACACCTGTCCATCCTGGTCCACCAGGTGCCCCCGTCCTAGGGGAGGAACCAAAACACTCCAGCTCCACCCTACGTCCCCTGTGGGGACGGCCGGCTCCCCGAGGGACTTGGCCTGCAGCCTCTGGGGAGGTGGTGAGGGTAAGGAGAGGGTGGGCTCAGCACCTCCTCCAGGGGCCAGGCGGTCCTTCCATGCTGGGCTACCCAGGCCATGGGCCCTGACCAGTGCTGCCTGGACAGGAATGGAGATCGGGTGGCGACAGTGACGCCCACCACAACCAGGCCAGCAAGCAGAGCCGTGAGAGCTGCTCAGCGCGCTCCCAGCGGTGTCGAGCGGGGCTCACTGAATGAACAAGGAGGGGACAGGTCAGCACCGACTCCCGACTCCCTCTGTCCCAGGCCCAACACCTGCTGTGGGCTGGAGAGCGCTGTGCTGCACTTAGGGCTGCTTGCATTTTTTTTTTTGCGGTACTGGGGATTGAAGTCACGGGCATTCTACCTCCAAGATATACCCCCAGCCCTATTTTTTTTTGCTTATTATTTATTTTGAAACAGGGTCCCACTAAGTTGTGGAGGGCCTCACTAAGTAGCTGAGGCTGGCTGCGAACCCGGACCCTCCTGTCTCAGCCTCCCAAGTACTGGGATTACAAGCGTGTGCCACCACGCCCAGCACTGCACATTTGTTTGAAAGGCCAGAAGAGGTGTGGATGGGCACCTCTCCTCATTGAACTGTTGGTATGCTCAGCTTTTGGACAATTCCAAAACTCAAGGGCATTTCTGCTTCCTGCCAGAAGCGAGCTTTGGAGGAGGAGGAGGTCGCCTCTAACTGGAGGTGCCACCACCACTTTACGCCTTTCTGGCTGCCGTTGGCCTTTCTGCATGGCTGGGCGAGAGTGGCTCCCTTGAACCTGCCTCCTCGCCGGCTGACAGTGTGTGTGTGGGGGGGGGGGTAGCGGCCGACAGAGGCCCTGGAGGACCCGCAGCCTCCCTTGGGAGTTCTGAGACCACCGGAGCCTTGGGGAGCATCAGGCCTGGCCTGGCTGTGGCTGCGGCCCTGGGAGTGACCCCATAGGAGCTCAAAAGACCCACCCAGTGGGGCCCGGGCCAACCTGCTGACCACAGAGCCATGAGCCAAGAATACAGCGGTGGCTGGTTTTTTTTTTTTTTTTGGCACTGGGGATTGAACCCAGGGGCATTTTACCTCTGAGCTACTTCCCTAGCCCTATTTTTTAGTCTTTATTCTGAAACAGGGTCTAAGTTGCGGAGGGCCTCACTATGTAACTGAGGCAAACCTGGGTCCTCCAGTCCCAGCCTCCCAAGTACTGGGATTACAAGCGTGCCCACCACGCCCGGCTCAGTGGTGGCTGTTTTAACCCCTCAGTGGCGGGTGGTTTGCTGTGTGGCAGTGGATAGCCGAGGTGTGACGGGCGGTCACAGGACAGGGCAGGCAGAGGCTCAGCATGCAGGGCCAACACACTGCACTGGGTGCAGTCAGGGATCAGAGGAGACCGTGGGAGACCCCCGCCCTTCCCTCTTCCAACCTCTAATGTCAGACGGGCTGCTGTCCCCGAGTGCTCCCCCACACCCACCATCCCCACAGACCTTCCCTCAGGCCTTGAGAGAATTCGCCTTCATAGCGGCCCCCCGCTTTGTACTTCATGACGCCATGTCCTTGAGGCTCTCCCAAAACAAAGTGTCCGGAATAGATGTTTCCTGGGCGCAAACAGGAGGGACAGGTCGGTGTGGCTTCCTGCATCCCCTATGTCTGCTGACCAACGGTGGCGGCAGGTGCTGATTCAGAATGCACACCCGTCCTTGTGTGTGTGTGTGTGTGTGTGTGTGTGTGTGTGTGCGCGCATGTATGTAGTACTGGGGATGGAACCCAGGGGCATTCTACCTCTGAGCTACACTCCCAGCCCTATTTTATTTATTTATTTATTTTGCGGTACTGGGGATTGAACTCAGGGGCATTCTACTTCCGAGCTATACCCCTAGCCCTATTTTTTATTCTTTTATTTTGAAACCGGGTCTCACTAAGTTGCGGAGTGCCTCACGAGGTAGCTGAGGCTGGCCGAAAACCTGGATTCTCCGGTCTCAGCCTCCCAAATGCTGGGATTACAAGCATGTGCCACCATGCCTGGCTTTCTATTTTATTTTTTATTTGGAAACAGGGTCTCACTAAGTTGCTGAGAGCCTCGCTAAATTCCTGAGGCTGGCTTCAAACCTGTCATCCTCCTGTCTCAGCCTCCCAAGTACTGAAATTACAGGCACACATGTGCCACCACGCTCGGCTAACTCTGTCTCTTTATCTTGCTCCTTAGTGATTGGTAAAGGAGGAACAGAATGGGATGAGTCTGGCCTTCTCTGCCTGGCTGGGGCTGCGGCTGTCCTGGGCAACCCTGTGGGCACCTATGGGGCATGGTGTGGGGTGAGCCTTCTCCCTAGCTCTTTATTTTTTGTGGTGCTGGGGATTGAACTTAGGGGTATTCTACCTCTGAGCTACACGAGCCCTATTTTATTTTAAAACAGACTCTCACTAAGTTGCAGAGGGCCTTGCTAAGTTGCTGAGGCTGGCCATGAACCTGCAATTCTTCTGTCTCGGCTTCCCAAGGACTGGGATTAAGAGTGTGTGCCACCACGCCCAGCTCTCTCCAGCTCTTTAAAAACTGAGAGCGGAGCACAGGAAAAAAGCTCTCCTGAGCTCCTACTCCTTGCAGCCTGTGAGGGTCTGGGGCTCCCGGAGATGTCCCTGGCAGTTGGCATGATAGTTGCCAAACAGTTTTCACACCTGGGGACAAAATATAGCTGAAATGTCTTAAAGAAAAGGGAACTTTGTAACTTTGGAAAGAGAATTTTTTTTTCTATTTTCTTTTTTTCAGACAGGGTCTCTCTCTGTGGCCCAGGCTGGTCTTGAACTCCTGGCCTCAAGCACTCCTCCTGCCTCAGCCTCTGTGTACCTGGTACTACAGGTATGTAACACTGTACCTGGCTCTGGATGATGATAAATCTTTACTCCCACAAAGATGAAGCCGGGGTTGCCTGCAGAGGTGAGTGCAGATCCCCAAGCAGGGTCCCTGAGGCGCCTTGTGGGCTGGGCCTCATTAGGCATAAACACCACCACTCTGCCCTGGCTGGCTGCCCTGTCCCAGCAGTGTGCTGCTGATCCCTCACGTGATGGGAGCCCGAGGCCCCTGGCTTACCCACAGTGCCTTGTGTCCAGAGGCAGGCGACAGCCCTACACCTGAGAAGGTGTGTGAGGAAGGAGTCAGCACCCACCTGACCAGGCCCAGTACCGGTAGCCTTGCCCCATGATCTCTCCATCCACAAACTCGCCTTCATAATAACTTCCATCTTTAAACAGCAACTTCCCGTGACCTGGTAAGTAAGTCAGTGTGGAGTCAGAAGGCAGTGGGAGTGAACATCCACGAGCCCACACCTTGCAGGCTTCTTTCTCAGGGTGAGGACTTCGGCTGCCAAACCCACAGGTTCTGCACTGGCTCCATCACCTGTCCAGCATATGCTCTCTGAAAACTCACCCACGTACTCTACATTTATACAAAAAGGGGCCTCAGTACTGGGGAGGTTAAGGTAGGAAGACTGTAAGTTCAAGGTCACCCTAGGCAATTTAGCAAGACACTAGTCTCAAAATAATTTTGTGTGTGTGTGTGTGGTACTGGGGATTGAACCTAGCGGCATTCTACCACCGAACTACACCACCAGCCATATTTTATTTTCATATTTGAAACAGAGTCTCACTAGGTTGATGAAAGTCTCACTGCTTGCTGAGGCTGTCCTCAAACCTGGGATCCTCTTGTCTCAGCCTCCCAAGTACTGGGATTACAGGCATGTGCACCACGCCCAGTTTCAAAATAAAATTTATTTATTGATTATTTTTGCAGTAGTGGAGATGGAACCCAGGGACATTCTACCTCTGAGCTACACCCTCAATTTATTTTTTATTTTTATTTAATTAATTAATTTATTTTTGTGTGGTACTGGGGATTGAACTCAGGGGCATTCTACCTCCGAGCTACACCCCATTCCTATTTTTTATTCTTTATTTTGAAACAGGGTCTCACTAAGTTGCAGAGGGCCTCACTGGGATTATAAGGGTGTGCCACCACACCCAGCTCCCCTTTTTAAATTTTATTTTGAGCTGGGTGTGGTGTGCAAACTTGTAATCTCATATTCTCATTCTCAGAGAACGAGAATTTTCAACATCTGCACAAAAAGAAGCATTTGTGTGGCAAAAGGGCTAAGTCAAAGTTAAAGGGCAAAAATACATAGACTCCTGGCAGCCAACACATGAAAACCCCACTCACCAGGGGAAATGGGTAGAGGATACTGAACAGGTAGAATCCGCAGACAGAAATAAAGCCACTGAGGAGACACTAAAAAGTCTACACTCCAAACATTGACAGCCCTTGCCTGGTGTGTGTGTGTGTGTGTGTGTGTGTGTGTGTGTGTGTGTGTGTGTGTGTGTACATGTTTGTGATGTTCCAGGGGATTTTTACCTTATGCTGTCTTTCCTCTATTTTTCTACAGAGTAGGTCATCTCTTTATCATCAGAAAAAAAACAAAACAAACAAACAAAAAAACCATAAAGCCAATTTCATTCTGGAAAAGATGAACAAACGGACCCCAGGGAGGTCTTCCAAACCGAGGCTTCCTTTGCAGTGCCCCAAGGTCTGTGGGAATGTGGCATGCTGGGGTGTCATGTGTCTTCCCGGAACCCCTTTTCCCCTGCCCGGCCTTGCTGCTGGCCGCTGGGGACAGCACCAAGGTGCTCGTGGCCTCAAAAGCAACAAGAAACGGTCTTACACGGCACCAGCATGAACCGGAGCGGGTCATGCTGGCGCAGGGCCACCGCGGCTCACTCCGAGCTCTCCTGGGAAACTGGCTCCATCAGCTGGGTGGTGGTGGCTGCGGGGAGAGACCACAGAGGTTTCTTACCGTGTTTCTTGCCTCCTTTCCATTCTCCTTCGTATCGGAAGAAAGAATTTGGGTATACGTAGACACCATAACCTGAATATTGAGAAGAACACCTGTGACCACCTGGAAAGGCGACTTCGTGGACATTAACAGGCACTGGGGGGCGGGGGTGAGGGCTGGGGGCGCTGGAGGAGAGGGTCCCCTCCTACCCCGCCTCTCAAGGAGCATGTGCACTTCCCCTCAGCTAACTGTCTGAAGGCTGTGTGGGGTTCAGTTCTCCTGTTTACTGCTGGCTCATCCACCATTCACTAGTTTCTGCAGCGTCGATGATCCCCTACTTGGTGCGGAGAAGGTGACCCAGTGAGAGGGCCAGGGCGCATCGCGGCCAGGGGAGCCAGCAGGGGGCTCCCTGGCCTTGCCTTCGGAAAGCAAGCGAGCTCCCGACCCAGTGCAGTCCGTACCGTCCCGCGGCGGCCGCTCCGGTAGGTCCCGGCGCAGCGGGAGCGACGCTGAGCTCCCCTCACCGGACGTCGCCATCTCGCCGCCGGAGCTTCCCTAACAACCAGTCATGCCCTCGGCCATTGGCCGCCGGTCGCCAGGGGGCGTGGTCGAGGCCGGCCCTGGCGACCGCAATCTCCGGAGCGGAGCGCTCGGCCCGGAGTCCGCGGCCCGTACTGCGCCTGTGCAGCGCAGCGCATTTCCGCCGGCTCGCCCCTTCCGCCGGGCGGCCTCCCGCCAACGGCCGCGGCGTCCTACCGGAAGCGGAAATGGTTGGAACTCCGGGCCCCGCCCCGCGGCCATCTTGGAGGCCGGAGGCGGCGCCGCAGGACGGAGCGGAAGTTCCCGTGCAGCTTCCCGGAGCCTGAACTGAGCGCCGGCGGCCGCCCTGCCCGCCGTCCCCCTTCCGCGGCCGTGAGGGAGACCGCGGCTCGGCCGCAGCGGAGCTGCGAGGTGCCGGGGGCGGGCTGGTGGCGCGGGCGGCCGGGCGGTGCCGCCCCCGCCTCCCTCGGGCTGTCAAGGCCGCGGGCGGGGCTGGGAGTGTCCGGGGCCTCGAGGGGGACGGCCGAGCCCGAGGGTGGGGGACAGGCGGGACCCGGGAGGGAACCGCGAGGAGCCTGGCCGAGCCCGGGGAGGGAGCAGGCCCAGCCCGGGACGGGGCCGCGAGGGACTGTGCCAGCCCCGGGAGGCGGCCGGGAGGGGACAGGCCGGATCCGCGAGGGGACACCCCGAGTCCGGCAGGAGGTGGCAACCCTGCCTGGCCACGTCTTTACCCTCACTGGCGGGGCTCTGGGGAAGGTGGCCACTTGTCGCCCGCACACTGGAGAAGTTGGGATGGGTTTGTGCGGGGGTGTTCTCTTACCTCCTGGTTACCGTGTTCGCTTTTAGGGCTCGTCTGTATTTGATGTTAAGTCTGAGAGTGAAGACGGCCATGAAGGGGCCAGAAGGGAGCTAAATTGGACAAAATTATGTCCTAATAGTGCTGCAAATTAAGGCGGTAAAATCATCAGTCTTCAGGCTGGCTTCATGCCATCGGTGTCCCACCGATAAAGTCAATGTTGGCTTCCTCACCAAGGTATCTGAGAGCCTTCACCATAAGAATCCTCAGTGGTCTTTCCTCTTCAGCGGGGAGACTGTCCTGCAATTGCTCTGTTTTTAGTTGGGTTGATTTTCCACCTCATAGTAGAATGGAATTTCCCCCAGAAGTTAGTAAAGGTTCCTCAGTCATAGAGAGTTGGTCAGTTGGATCTTGATGTGTGTAGGGGGGACTGCAGTGGCGGTATAGCAGGTAAAGGCCGTGTGGAGATCTAAGATGGTTATGCCCAGAGGAGTGAGGAGCCCAGGCAGAGGTATGGCCTTGGGAAGACAAGAGGTAGGGTCTGGGAGGGCATTTCACGGAGGGACTCCGGGCATGTGTGGTGCATGGGCCCAGGGGCCATTTCTTGGCTGGAAATATTTGAGCCCAGATGGTGGACAGAGGGCTTCCTCCTTTCTGTGTCATGTTCCTCGATTAGGGGTGATGGATCAGCCAACTAGTGGGCTTTAGAACAAGGCACTTGGAGAGAGTTTTGTACACTTTCAGGCATAGTGCTAGTAGCCTCTGCCTGGAATTTTTTTTTTTTTTTTTGGCAGAACTGGGAATTGAACCCATGGTCATTCTACCTCTGAGCTACACTCCTAGCCCTATTTTTTTTTGGTACTGGGGATGGAACCCAGAGGCATTCTACCTCCAAGCTACATCCCCCATCATTTTTTTTTTTAATTTTTATTTTTTTATTCTTTATTTGGAAACAGGGTCTCACTAAGTTGTGGAGGGCCTCACTAAGTCCCTGAGGCTGGCCGAGAACCCGGATCTTCAGGTCTCAGCCTTCCAAGTACTGGGATTACAAGTGAATGCCACCATGCCCGGCCCAGCCCTATTTTTAAATTTTTTTGTGGTACTGGGGATTGAACTCAGGGGCATTCTACCTCCGAGCTACACCCCCAGCCCTATTTTTTATTCTTTATTTTGAAACAGGGTCTCACTAAGTTGCAGAGTGCCTCACTAGGTAGCTGAGGCTGGCTGTGAACCTGGATCCTCTGGTCTCAGCCTCCCAAATGCTGGGATTACAAGCGTGCGCCACCACACCCACCTTATTCTTTATTTTGAAATGAGGTCTCACTAAGTTGCAGAGAGTTCACTAAGTAGCTGAGGCTTGCTGTGAACCTGCGATCCTCCTGTCTCAGCCTCCCAAATACTGGATTACAAGCATGCACCACCACACAGGGCTGGAATGGTTTTTATCTTGCTTGTTTTCTTTTGAGCACAAAGCAATTACATTCAACAGATAGTTGATTGACTGCCTGTTACGTAAACCAGACAAGGGCCTCCTCAAGGAGCTTGTATTTTAGTAGAAGGAAACAGAGATAAACTGGAAAGGCAGCAGAAAACAATTGTTATGAAAATAAGAATCAAGTGATAGAGGGGACTGGTGGTCAGTTTGGACAGCAGTGGAAGGCCTCTCTGAGGACGTGACCTTTACACTGAGCAGAGGGAAGAGGTTTGCAGATACAACAGCTGGTGTGAGGGCTACTGTAATCCAAGGACAAGCCTGGCATGTTTGAAGGGCTGGCACACACGCACAATGCTAGGCTCTGTGGGCTCATCATGGGCTGCTAACAACTCTTCAGATGAACCCTTGGAGGAAGGCACTGCAGGTGTTGTTACCCCATTTTGCAGGTTACAGCCCCAGGCTTTCTTATGTAGCTCAACCAGGCCATACCACTAGAGTGCAGTATCAGGATCTAGTAGGTGGCTGGGCTCCAAAGTTCACATTCTTAATTGTGCTGCTATGCCACTTATGTTGGTGAGTTCAGTCAAGATGTAGTTATGTTTGATATGTGTGTCTTGTCAGATAAGCAGAATGGGCTAATGCATCTTTGGTATGTTTCCTACACATCAGTCTGTAGAGTAAGAAGCAGTTATCTCAGCGTAGAGTATATGCCTTATTGGGATGGCTAGGTATCTTCTTTTTTTATTTTTTGTGGTACTGGGGATTGAACCCAGGGGCATTCTACCTCTGAGCTCCACCCCTAGCCCTATTTTACCTATTTTTTAATTTTGAAACACAGTCTCACTAGGTTGGTGAGAGTCTCATTACTTGCTGAGGCTGTCCTTAAACATGCTATCCTCCTCTCTGAGCCTCCCAAGTGCTGGGATTACAAGCATGTGTCACCATGCCCGGCCAGATATTTTCTTTCAAATACTACTCTTGTCACCTCAATTCAAGCAAAAGTGTTTTAGTGGTAAACACTGGTTCGATTAAGGTAAAACTTGCAAGCACCATAAAAGTATCACTGAAGTAGCTCTCTGGAGGCCAGATTTTGGCTTAAAGGGTGGCTGTTCTAGGTAATGCTTTCTAACATAGCCTCTATTTGAGGATGGAATTCCTCCCAGCTAGATGTAAAAATGCATCTCCTGGAAGGGGGCAGAGAGGAACCATAACTGGGGTTCTTTGGTTAAATGGTGTCTTTAGTTTACAAGGCTTACCTGAGACCAAAGGGTGTTTCTTGGTCTCCTTCTGAACAGTTCTAGGCACTGTGCTTGGTAGCTCCGGGAAATAGTGTTGTAGACTCATGCTCATACTTTCTACAGAAGACTTGATGCTGTGGCCTATGTAGTTACTGAGATAACTACGTTTAAGTTGTGATTGGAAGACTGTCCACTTGAGAACCAGGTTCACATCAGGCAGCCTGCTTATTTCCACTTCAAAGGGAGGATTTTTCCAATGCTTATAGTGAAGATGTAGTTGAGAAGGTGTTGGACGTGGACTGTGGGTTCTGGCTCCAGCTGTGTGCACAGACTGATTGCTGGGACAGATCGCTAGCCTCTGTGAGCCTCAGTTTTCTCTTCTGTAATTCCAGCCTCAAGGCTCGCTACGGAGCGAAGTCTGTGCCTTTGTGTTTGGTGTGTAGGAGAGCCTCATTTTGCAGATGAGGAAACTGAGGCCGGCTGGCAGGGTCAGAGGATCTGCTGAAGGCCTCATCCGCTCAGCACAAGTGAGCCTTTAAAGCACACTTGACACCGGAATCTGTTTCTCCTCTTCACCGTCAGCTTGGTAGCAGAGGGAAATGGTCAGGTGTCACCCGCAGCCTTGGGAGGGTGGTGCGTTTTGCCCCGGCATCTTCCCTAGCTTAAGCTTAAGGACCTGTGAGTGCTTTGTCTTTAAAATAGGATTGATGCAGAACTCAGCAGTGCTTTCCTGAATCCTCTGAAGCCCTGCTCAGTTGAGGAGCCAGGTGTGTCAGGCGAGGCCCTGGGCTCTGCGCCTGCCCAGAAGCAGAGCTGTGGCATGACCTTAGACTATCTGAAACTTGTCCTCCTTTGTGAAATGGGGGTAATGATGCCGTTTCTCTGACCATCTGGCAGTTAAGTGGGATGATGTGGGGACCTTTGGCACCTAGGTTCTCAACAGGTGAATTCCACCTGGGGTCACAGCAGCATGTCAAAATAGCCAGAAGCAGATAGGATTGTCTCCAGTTACCAGATAAGAAACTGGGACAGGGATACATGGGCGAAGTCTTCCTGTTGATGGAGGAGAGGACCTGGCCCTGGAATAGAGCAGAGAGAAGACATGGTGTTGAGAGGAGCCTGGGATCCCAGAGGAAGAGGGAGGGTGTGTAGCACCACATGCTGTGGGCCAGCTAGGGAGTCCACTCCTAGGGTCAGCAAGGGCAGGCAGGTGGCGCCCTGTGCCTGCACGTGTCTGTGAGATCCAGATGCTGGCGGAGGAAGTGACGCCCATTCAAGTGCTTCTTGGCATGTGAGCTTGCCCCGTCCTTTCCCTCCACCAAAACCTGCCACCTGCTTGTTTCTTCATGAGCAATTCATGGTAAAATCACAAATGGTTTGGATGAACTGTTGAGTATTGAAAAAACCCTGCTTTTCAGTATAGGGCAGAATTTTCATATCCTTAAATGCTTCCTTATTTAATTTAAAGTATCTTGTGTTTTTCTCAGTTACAGAATGTCTGAAGGGGACAGTGTTGGAGATTCTGTCCATGGGAAACCATCAGTGGTGTACAGATTTTTCACACGACTTGGACAGGTTAGTGGATTTGTAGGAGATTTGTGTAAATATTTGGAAAAGAAATTGTTGACTCCGGACATATCTTCCTGAATGATATGAGTTTGCTGCGTTGCTGAAAGAGAAGTTAAACAATCGCTTGCCCTCCTCTCTGTGCTGCTGTTCGCTGTAAGGCCAGGTAGAGCAGAGTCTAGGCTCTGGGGTCCCCTGTGCTCTTGGCCACGTGTGTGTGTCTCCCCCCCCACCCCCCCAGTGCTACAGATGGAACCCAGGGCTGGTGTGTGGTTGGCAAGTGGTCTACTGCTGAACTATATCCCTAGCCCTTTTTTGTTTTCTTTTAACTACTTTTAAAAATGCAGAAATCCTTCTTAGCTGCAGTGCTGCAGATATGGTGACCTTGGTCTGCTCTTGGCACCCCTTCTTCTGCCACCCGCATCTCGGCATCCTGGTGGCCTCATCCTCCCTTGCTTCCACAGCTGTTGGGTGCTGCTTCTGAGTGTGGAAGGCCTTATCATTGGCCCACCCAGCTTGGGCTGCCTTGGGCTGCTTGATGGAGTGGTGGGGCCTGAAACACTGTAGAAGTCTAATGAAGTGAATCATTTCAGCCACTCACACTTGGGCTCCATTACAGATTTATCAGCTTTTTAATTAAAAAAGGAGCATATATCAGACTCATGATAATTACTGAATTTGGATGAGGGGTATGTATAGTTCTATATATTTATGAATATTTGAAAGTTTTCATAATTAAGGTTTTTTTGTTTTTTCTAATACTAGGGGTTGAATTCAGGGGCATTCTATCTCCAGGCTATATTTCTAGCCTTTTTTTAGTGTTGAAATAGAGTCTTGCTAGGTTGCTGAGAGTCTCATTGTGTTGCTGAACCTGTAATCCTCCTGTCTCAGCCTCCCAAGTATGTGCCACCGTGCCTGGCGCACCGTCAGTCCTTTTTATTTTGAAATAGTGCCTGAGTTGTCAAGTGTCTCACTAAGTTGCTGAACCGGTGATCCTCCTGTTTTAGTAATCCAAGTACTGAGTTTATAGGTATGTGCCACTATATCTTGGCCATAATTAAAAATTTTAAATTAAATTTCAATTTAATTGAATTTCAATTAATTTAAATTTCAAGCGTGAAATTTAAATTTTAAATTTCAAGCGTGGTGGTGCACGCTTGTATTCCCAGTACTTGGGAAGCTGAGACAGGAGGATCGCAGGTTTATGGCCAGCCTCAGCAAATTAAAAGGCCCTCCACAACTTAGTGAGACCCTGTTTTAAAATAAAGAAAAAAATTGGGCTGGGGGTAGAGCTCAGAGGTAGAATGCCCCTGGGTTCAATCCCCAGTACACCACACACACACACACACACACACACACACACACAATTAAATTTCAAAAATTTAAGTAAAAAAATACATTTGTATGTATTTAATGTGTATTTGTATTAAAAAAAAAACCAAAATGCAGGTTTCCCTCGGTATTGTCCACAGCTGCCTTGGCACGTACCACACCAGCCTCTGGCTGCTAGAGGTCAGGCCGTGGCTGACTGCCTGTGGGCAGAGGCAGGGCCCGGCCAGGGCTGCTGGCCCAGTGAAGGCTGCAGTGTCACAAGAGAAGCCCAGTCCTGTGGGGGTGGGCTTTGGGACAGGACTCAGGTGAATCCTGTTGTGTGACATGGGGACTTCCAGATGTACGTCTTCTCCTTTTCCAGAGATATCTTCTCTCTCTGATTATTTGTTTTGGTATTGGGGATTGAACCCAGAGGCATTCTAAGTGCATTCTAACTTTAAGCTACACTCCCAGCCCTTTTTACTTTTTATTTTGAAACAGTCTTGATAAGTTGCTGAGACTGGCCTCCAACCTGTGATCCTCCTGTCTCAGCCTCTCAAGTACTGGGATTATGGGTGTATCCCACCGCACCCCACTCAAGTGATATCTTCTCTTTGCAGTGAAGTCGGTCTCCACCATAATGGTCTTTTTGTACTAATGCTGTAGCACCAGTGTCTATGAGCAGTTGTTTTGATTTTTTATTGTGTGTGTGTGTGTGTGTAGTACTGGGGATTGAACCTAGGGCCGTTCTACCTCTGAGCTACACCCCCAGCCCTGTTTTATTTTTTATTTTGAAATAGGGTTTTACAGGTTGACTTCAAACTTGAGATTTTCTGGTCTCAGCCTCCCAAGTACTGGGACTATAGGTGTGTACCACCGTGCTTGGCTGTTTTATCATATTTTGTATTTTGTGTAAGGGGTGAACCTGCTTCAGAAATTATTACAATTAAACTTTGATTAATTGTGAATTACTGAAAATAGATTTAGATTAATTATAATCACTGTTTTGTGTTGATATATATAATCCCTTGCTGTTTTAATTTTTTTTTTTTTTTGCGGTACTGGGGATTGAACTCAGGGGCATTCTACCTTCGAGCTATACCTCCAGCCCTGTTTTTTATTCTTTATTTTGAAACAGGGTCTCACTAAGTTGCGGAGTGCCTCACTAGGTAGCTGAGGCTGGCCCACTACTGCTGGGTTTAACCCCCAGAATGAGCATCCCTCCCCAAAAAATAAATTAAAAAAAAAAAAAAAGCTGGGCGTGGTGATGTATGCTTGTAATCCCAGTACTTAGGAGGCTGAGGCAGGAAGATTGCAGGTTCCAATTCAGCCTCAGCAACCTAGTGAAAAGCTGTTTCACAGTAAAAGGATAAAATAGGGCTGGGAGTGTAGCTCAGAGGTAAACTACCCCTGGGTTCAATCCCTAGTATCACAAAAAAAAAAAAAAGGCTAGAGATGTAGCTGAGTAATAGAGGTGTTGTGGCCCAGTGTTCAATCTCCATTACCACCAAAACAACCATACCTCTTCTAGAAGAAAGTGTATTCTGTAGGCGTTCTAGGGTCCACTTCATGCTTTTGAATTCTTGTCTCTAGATCTATCAGTCCTGGTTGGACAAGTCCACGCCTTACACAGCTGTGCGGTGGGTGGTGACGCTGGGCCTGAGCTTTGTCTACATGATTCGAGTTTACCTATTGCAGGTATGTATGGGCAGAAATGAGGAGACTCGGCTATCTCCACAGTATCAGAATGTAGTGTGGGTTGCAATGTTGTTGATCCAGTTTATCTTGAAGTACTTTTCAGTTCAGCACCAAATGTAAGAAAATTTCGGAGACCAACTTTACTTTTAAAGAGGATTATACATGACTTTGTGTAAGTTCGTTGCACTCTCCAGCTAGAATTCCTCGTGTCCCCAGGCCAGTCTTGAGCTCAGCCCGGGTCTTGCCCTAGGGTGTCCTGCTTTGGACCCCGGCCTCTGGTTCCCCCTTTTCTGCTTTGTGCCTCCCAGGCCAGAAGCCCAGGTACAGATAACGCGTGCTTGTAAATACCTCATTTCTCAGGTGACGAGGCAGGTACTTTGGGCCCCACGAGTGACCAGCCTTCCCGAGGGTGGAGCTGCCTCTGAGTTACACTTTCTGAGGAAGTGAGGTTGAGAAGCTAAGTGGAACGAATGGCGCGGCAGCCGCAGACAGCTCTGCTCCCTCGGCTCTGGCTGTGGACACCTCCAGGGCAGGCTTGTCTGCTCAGGCTTTGCCTTTGAAGTGTGGTATCTCCTAGTGAACACCTGTTTTCAGGACTCTGCACACCCGGAAAGGAGGCTGTTTCAGGTTTATAGGCCTAGAAGAGGGCAGGTGCTCTGGGGCTGTGGAAGAGATTTCCTCACTTAAAGCCTTGCTCCCTTCCAGTGTTTTCCAAGATTTAGGAGGACGTCAGCCCACCAACAACAGGTTTGTTTATTGGGCTTGACAGTGTGTCCAGTGCTGTGTGAAATTCCTTTTTGTAAATTCTCTTTATTCCCTCCCCTTCTCCAGCCCCCCTACCCCCACAAGGTAGCCAGGCCTTGGTGTCCCTGAAGTCCGACTTCCCCAGCCCCAGGGAGAGTTAAGAGCCTTTTTGTGTGTGTTTCTTGAGGGGAAGAGGAAGTACAGCTGGTGAGCTGGCCTCCCCTTTTGTTTTTGGAGATTGAAAATTGGTGGCCTAGGTTATTTTGAGATTTCCTATGAAAATGTAAATGGGGTGGGGGATGGTTCACTTAAAACCTCAAAAGATTGAGTAACACTGGGCCTATATTTTCACATGGCAAAAATTGGCAGGATTCCCAGTCGTGAAATTTTCACTTAAGCTAAATATAGAAGTTGGTTCCTTGTTTTCATTTATGGATTTACTCCTATGAGTAAACCAACACTGGTTTAGTGTCAAGGTGTTGGCAGTTCTCTAGTTTATTGTAGCCGTGCTCGAGATCTGTACAGGATGTCTGAAAGTAAATTTTTTTTTTTTTTTAATTGGAATTGGAACTTGGTCTGTTCACTAGCTAATGGAAAGACTGGCCTAGCAGTCGTGAGTTAGGGGTGTGGCGGGGTGGGGCACCACAGGCAGGTTAGTTTCATTCTGTTCTAAGCCAGACTTGTGCCTGACTGGGTGGCCCTCAAGGCTTGGTGCTGCAACACGATGACTAGATTCATTAACTGAACACTGGGGCATTCTACCTTTGAGTTATGCCCCCACCCCTATTTTATTTTTTGGGGGTAACAGGGTCGTACTAAATTGCTGAGGCTGGTCCTCAAACCTGTGATCCTCTTGTCTCAGCCTCCCAAGTACTGGGATTACAGGTATGCGCCACTATGCCTGGCTTACATTAACTTTTCATGTCTACTTTTTAGTTTGTCTGACTTAAAAAAACTTTTAGGGAGAAAGATTTCCTCGTTTGTATGAAAAAGTACAGCTTTTAAGATTGAGAATGCAGTTCTGGTAGCTAGATAAACTCGCTGCGCTCAGTGTGCGGTATGGAGGCCTCCATGTTCCTCAGTTTTTGAGGAAGTCTTAGTTTCATGATTTCCTAATTTCTTTATTCTGGATTTCTTCTGGGCAGAGATTTATCACTGCAGACAAAGCCTTTGGGAGATGTGAGTTGTCCACCAGAGGAACATCGCTGCCTTGTGTTGAGTGATGGCGGAGAGGAGATTCTATCTTAGATTTCACAGGACTGCTTGCTCAGGGCAGGGCCGCGCCCAGCTGGTCATAGTGCCAGGCAGACATATGTGTTTTGAGAAGAGCTTTCTTTTCTGCTGCACTTCTGGCCGGGAGCCATTAGCCGTGGGTGTCATGTGATCTGACTGGCCTCTTGAAGAAGTTTGCTGCTTGGGCCCTGGATTGTTACTCTAGTATGGAGATCTGCAGAGTAATTTGAGATAAATGGTCACTTTGGATGTTTATTAAAGTCCATTGCTACTTAAGTTAGAACTGCCTTGCCGTGTGTAAACTGTGTATACTTTTCAGTTCAGTTGAGCGTTATGGGGTGTTGGCTCAGCGAACCGGTTTGGGCTGATGGCAGGTGGGGCCGCTCACTGACGCTGTGCTTCCTTCTTTTCTAGGGTTGGTACATCGTGACCTACGCCCTGGGAATCTACCATCTAAATCTGTTCATAGCGTTCCTTTCTCCCAAAGTGGACCCTTCCTTAATGGAAGACTCAGGTAGAGCAGAGGCGTCCTGGGTGGTGTCTGGCAGCACTCAACTCCCATGTAAACCCCTGGTGTTCACATGCACCTGTGATGGTGGGGTGTTCCCTGGTGCATCTGTGAGGGGGTGCTCACTCTTGTGTTTTGCAGATGAGGAAACTGAGGGACACAGGGTTATGTAACTTGTTCAGGGTCACATGGCAGAGTGCAGGACCGACTGAGCCTGCCCCTCTGGTTCTTGCCTCAACAGACAGCCTGTTCAGGCCTCACCGTCAGGCTTGCTATTCGCATGGCCGGAGGTCTGCACTTGCGGCCCCCTAGGACCAGCACAGACCATGAGGACGCCCACTGCCAGGGGCCGCAGCAGGCTAGTGGTGGCGGCTGCTCCCTGGTACCTGAGGAGTTGAAATGTTCTTGGGGTATTTCTGTGCCATGTCAGTGAGACTCACTGCTCCTGGCCACACCTGGGCCATATGGACGTGCCAGACCTTGAGAGTGGACAGCACAGACGCCGAGCTGTTCTGACAGGCTCACCTGCTGCCCAGGCTGTGGATTCCTCTGCATGGGGTTTTCTTGAGTCTTTTCAAATTGATGATCAGCAATCTGTGATTTTTCTTTAGAGAGTAGATATGAAAACACTAAAGGAAATCCAGCCACCTTCATTTAATGTGCTATTTAGGAGAGACTAGAATATGAGACCTTTTTCTATAGGTCTCAGTTTCTCTATCTGCATAAAGGGTGCAGTTGGCTGAGCTGAGGCTTGGCGGCACTGAGGCTTGGCAAGTGCTGGCATGTGAGGCCATCTGCCACAGTCCCACAGGCTTGTGGACTGGGACACACAGCCCTGCAGGCATTTTTACTGCTTGTTTTGTGTAAATGTTAATTCTTCCTTGTTTTCTTTATCTTTATGTAGTACAGTTGACGGAAAATCTGTGTACAGTTGAATTCTTTTTATGCATCTAAATGTTTAAAAGTCTTTTTAAAACGAAAGTCTAAACTTATGACTCTTCTAAAGCAGTGAATGGATTTGTAAGTTAGCTGCAGACCCCCATTTTATCTTTGGTTAAAGCAGATAAATCTATTTTTCCGTATGTGAGGCCTGCTAGTTCAAAAGCTTTTAGGGAAAGCTTATGAACGTGGTGGTAGAAATAGAAGGATAAGCAGCAGTTGCTTTGTCTTTGATTGATATTCTGCCTTTCAGATGATGGCCCTTCCTTACCAACCAAACAAAACGAGGAGTTTCGCCCCTTCATTCGAAGGCTTCCAGAGTTTAAATTTTGGTGAGCTAATTCTTTTTTTCCCCTATTAAACCTCTGTTTTTATTTGACACAGTGATTGTATGTGTTTGTGGGATGCAGTGTGACATTTCAGTACACATGTGCCATGTGTCATGGTCAGATCCATCCCTCTGGACTCACTTGCCCTTCCTTTATGCTGGGAACACTGAGGATCCGGTTCCTGTCTTGAGGTCCAGTGCACTGTCCACTGTAGACGCCCTCCTTGCTCTCCTCAGCCCACTGCACCTCACTTGGAAAGGGTTGGAGAAGTCCTCTGCCCAAGCACGGCTGAGGAGACCTTGAGAAGAGACGAGTTTTTATTCTAGTCAGTCAGCAGTTTAGACTTCTTGAAGAATTGAGGGGTACAGTTGTGCTTCGTTTTGTTGTGATGTTCATTCACTCAAAAGGTGATGGCTAGGCAGGGCATGAGCATGGATCAAGGGGGCTCAGG
Source organism: Graphiurus murinus (assembly GCA_004027655.1). Lineage (NCBI taxonomy): Eukaryota > Metazoa > Chordata > Mammalia > Rodentia > Gliridae > Graphiurus > Graphiurus murinus. The sequence goes on from PVLC010000866.1 coordinate 46,321, forward strand.
GAGAGACCACCACCTTGCGCCATCTCTGGGCATCAGGTTAGCATCGCTGGTCTGCAGCTAGCAGATAAGAGGCTGGCTGTGGGATGAAGGGAGCTGGCCTCTCAGATTCTAGCTCAGGAGGGCAGCCTAGGCAGCTGTGCTCTGGGCCCAGTGGCCTCCCATGGCCAGCAGAGTTGGACAAGTTTCTTGTCTGAGTAGTTGTTGAGAGGGCCCTGGGCAGAGGTGTCCGGGGTCAATGCTGGGCTGGTCCTTCTGCAGACCACACCTTCTGTAGTTACTGGGAGACAGGGTGAGAGTGATGGGGACATAGGTGGTGGGGGTACAGCTCCTCGTCTGCCCCTCTGTCAGAGGGCTGGGAGCTCTGTGACTGGCCTCCTGTTCTGTGTCTGGTACCCCTGCCCTCAGTGCAGGAGGAGCCAGTCTTTTTTGGGTCAGTACATTAAGCGAGCAAACTGGGTTCTTCCAGCTACACACCGTCACTCTGCGGCCTGGTGCTGAGTGTAGAATGCGGTGTGAGGTGCTGGAGTGTGAAGGTGTGGAAAGTGGGTGAGATCATGGGCCCTAGAAGCAGTGGGGGCTGGTTGGAGGTGATGTTGCTTGCTTCTAGGGATCCTGACCTCAGGTCCAGGGCCTACATCCCCCACACACACACTCAGCTTCAGCACAGGTGTTTTCTACCTTGCATAAGTTTGACAAGACTTTGTTTTTAAGGGACTAAGAGAAAGATCCAGTTATGGTTCTGTGTAATGCGTGTTCGTAAGGTGCGTGCAGACACCACACTGCACCTGAGTAGGGGCCTGCTCTCTATGGATGCTCATTTGTGGGCAAAGCAAGGAGAAACTGAAGGTCAGAGGTGGTTGCCAAATGCCTGTTACAGGTCGCAGAAGGCGTCGCTAACTCTTTCCTTGCTTTAAGGCATGCAGCTACGAAGGGCATCCTTGTGGCTATGGTCTGTACCTTCTTCGAGGCTTTTAATGTTCCAGTGTTCTGGCCGATCCTGGTGATGTACTTCATCATGCTTTTCTGTATCACAATGAAGAGGCAAATAAAGGTAAAGACTTCTGTGTTTCTGCTGCGCTGAGATGACAGTTACTGCCCTGGGAGAGTCCTGCCCAGGTCTGTGATGAGTGGTGGGTGTCCAGCATTCGGCAGCGCTGCCTCACGTGTGAGGAGGACCCAGAGCTCCTTTTCTACCAAGGCCAGATCCACAAATCCACAAATCCCCTGAGATTTGTGGGAGCCAGCGGCTTTCGGGGTGCAGCTTCTTGGGAGCTGGGGAAGAAAGCTCCGGGTTGTGCTGGGTCAGTTAAGCCTGTAGTATCTCGGCAGCCCTTCCTAGGCAAAAGCTCAGGTTTCTGCAGCAGCCTGCCCGAAGACATGGGGACATCACTGTGCAGTGTGGCTGTGTCCCTGCTTCTGTGCCACCCCTGTAGCCCTTCCTTCACGGAGGGCTCATGAGAACGCTTCCTGAATCATCCGAATTGCAGACGGGGCTCGGGCAGGTCAGCTGGGCTATAGAAGGTTCCACTGTGTTAACAGGAGACGGAAGAATGTCACTGGTGTCCAGGTTTCATTTGTGACATAAAATGAAACTGAGGGGCACCGTTGGCTTCAGATTTAGGGGAAATGTGTTTGATGAGGAGCAGTTCTGAAGTAACTCGAGCTTGTCTGTTTGTTTTCCCAGCACATGATTAAATACCGGTACATACCATTCACACATGGAAAGAGGAGATACAAAGGGAAGGAGGACGTGGGCAAGACGTTTGCTAGTTAGAAGCTGGACTGAATCTGGCACACGTGTTCAAGAACGCTTTTGAGCCATTGTAACAATGCCTTTTTCTTCACATAAAGTAGTTGATTACGAGGGATTTGAATTTTCTTTTTAAAAAGGAGCCTCAATGATTTGTAACTGAAATACAGGTTCTTGAAGAAACTGGCATTTAAACCAAATCGCATTGATTTCTATTTCAGTGGTGTCCACGTGTTTCAAATGGACGGCATAGTAGTAGTAAACCCCAGGCGGAGAGGCCAGGGGTAGCAGCCCATGAGAACAAGGGGCGGGAGGGAGGCCAGGAGCCAGGCCGCAAGAGGAGCCAGCTGCTGTGTGCGGGCTGCTTCCCAACCGCACCTGCGCACCTGCGCCGAGCCGAGGGAAGACGCCAGCCTGCTCTCTTCTGTGGGAAAGAATGTAACACTTGAAAGGTGATTTTCAAGTAACTCTGGGGTTCTCATGCCAGTTTCCAAATCTCATCTCACTAGAGATGTTTCAAGTTGGCCTCTATTGTGATGACTCAAAACTTTGTTCTTAACTACCATGATTGCTTCGGAGGGCCTGGAATTATAAATATATTATATTTTAATTGTTTGAGATTTTTTTGACACATTTCTTTGATACATAGTTTTGCTTTGTATTAATTTAAATTTATTCTCATGCAATAGCCTCTTTAACGAATTGGTAAGAGCAGACCAGGTTTGCGGGTTTAACACAGAGCTTTTCACTTTCTCTGAGGATAATAGAACCTATCACAAGTCAACTTTTTTAATGTGATAAAAAAAGGTACTCCAAACATTTCACTGGGTGATTCTTAAATTCTGACTTTATTAAAGACAGTGTCCCCTTGTTCATGTAGTCTCTTATCTAAAACACTAGTCACCACACCGCAGCCCAGCTCGCTTTCAGTCCCTTGGAGGGGAGCCATTCTTGCCAACAGTAGCAGCAGCAGCAACAGGACAGAGGTACGGCCACAGGCGTGATCACGGACGCTGAGACAGTTGAGTCTGGCTTTGGCCCATTCATGTGCCTCATTTGCAGCAGTGGTTCCCATGCAATAGATAAGTTTTAAACATGGAGTAAGTCACTTATCTGGGTTTTTTGTTGACTTTTGTATGTGAAGTTTAGCTCTTCCTCTAAGTGGCCACGTTAAAGCCCTTTTATATTTCTTATCCATCATTCTAAATGATGCTCCAAGATATATTTTGTGTGTGTGTGTGATACTAGGCATTGAACCTGGGGCCTTGAGTAGACAAGGACCCTGAGCTTTGCCCCCAGACCATGTTTTATTTTTCGTTTTGAAACAGGGTCTTGCTAAGGTATAGCATACTGCCTTGGACTGCTGAGCCTCCTGTCTTAGCCTCCTGTGCAGCTGAGGTCACAGGTGTACACCATCGTGCCAGTCCAAGTCAGTACTTTTGTTCACTAGGTGGGAGCACCTGGATTCTCAAACTCTAGACCTTTCATTTTCCAGGCGAGCTCTCAGGACTAAGATGTACTGGGAAGTCATGTGCCCACCCAGAGCTGTGTGAATGAAGGACTGGGTGCTGGGCATTGTGCTCTTGGCTCGCTTGCAGGGATTTTGTTGCTGTGGAGATTATGGAGGCTTCTGCTGCCCAGCAGCCCTGGTGCCATTCCCAGGGTTTCTCCCGGTCTAGAGAAGGCATGGCTGCCTGTTTCTGGCAGGCTGGTCTTGATGACTAGAACACAAACACCTCAGCTAGTGCTGCTGGCTGGGCCTCTGCCCTGCTGAGGAGGGAGAGTAGAATAGCCAGCCCAGAGATTCTGACGGATATCTTCACCCAACCTTTTATGGCGTCCTTCCAAGCCAGTCTGTGTTCTTATCCAGCATTTTGGTGTATGTTACTAGGAACTGAACTCAGGGTCCCTCTAAGGTACATCCCTAGCCCTATTTATTTTGAAATAGAGTCCAAGTTGCCCAGGCTGACCTTGGACCTATTATCCTTCTGTCCCAGCCTCCCAAGTATTAGGATCACAAGTATGTGCCACTGCACCTTGGTTAGAATTCGCTTTTTAAAGTTGCCAAGTGATCTCTGGCACAGGTTGTTTTGACAAATGGAGGCAGGAAGCAAGAGCAAGCTGGACACAGCAGTGAATTTGGGTGAGCAGTTTCCCTGCCCACCTGGGCCCCTGGGAGAGCCCCCTGGAGGACTAGGCATTTGAGAGCACATGGAGGTTAGGTATTAGGAAACAAAAAACTCACTTGAGCTGGCTCTGAACCCCAGTGAGAGATTTGTGGTAAGGCCAAGATAAACTCCCATTTTCTTAAAACAGGAAGCAAATGTATTAAAAGTATGTGCCAAATTGGACAGAGGTACTGATTCTTAGCAAGTCATCTTGACATCTAGTCCTAGAGATGGGCTCATCTGGCTGGGGGAACTGGGAGCTTTCGTCATTACACTGGTGGGAGCCCAGTGCTCTGAGCCCGACTGACATTCACGTAGCCCCTGCCTTTGCACAGTCCAATGTGGGAACCCTCTGTTCAACAGAAATGAATAAAATTCTTTCTGGCTGACTTCTGCAATTCTCAACCATATGGCTTTGGGAGGGAAACCTGAAACTTTGTCCAAATGAGAGGCTCTTGAAGTGGGATACCAAGCTCAGGCCCCTGCCATGGGTAGGTATGGCCCATCTGCTGATGTGGTTCTGAAGACGCCGGCCCAGTTGTTCCGAGCAATACTCCAGCTTTTTGTCCTCTACCTCAGGTGACTGGGGTAATAGCGTATGTGACAAAAACCAGTGTGAAAATCTTGACAATTTCCATGCAGCTGAAGTTAATCTTGAGCATAAGTTTTCTTTCTCCTTGAGGTTCCTGCGCTTCCCAGGACTTCCAGCACAGGGTCAGCGGTAGTGCCGCAGGTAGACCAGCTTCTGGGGAGGGAACTTCTCCCTGCAGAGGGGACACTCCGTCTGTGGGGGAGGGGAGGGGTCACTGACTGCATGCTGTGGCTGGCCCCACCCTCACCTGTCCCTTAAATGTCTCTCACAGTTCATGACCAGGAGAGACTGAATCCTGATGGGGGTCAGGGTGGGGTGGTGAGGTGCAGGACAGCGTGACTTGTGACAGCTGTGCCCGTGGATGTTCAGGAGTGCTGTGAGGTGCCTCACCTACCCTTAACACCTCTTGTCCCTGGGTACCCCCCTGTTGGGCTGTTCCTGGTGACTAGCTCCACGTCTGTCCAGCATGCCTGGGAGGGCCGCTCCGGAGGGCTTCAGGTCTTACCGGACAGCGTGCCATGCGTGCTCTTCTGACCCTTTCTGTCTAGGCCTTCCCAGCAGGCCCCACTGTGGATGAACTATGGTGCTGCCGCCTGGGAACAGGACTCGCTCTGTGCTGAGAAAGGAGCACGCTTGCTCCACACTTGCACCAACTGTGCTCAGAAAGCCGCACTCCGACCCTGTGGCACTTCCCGTCTCTTAAGGAGCGTTTTTGGAAGGATGAATACTTGTGTTCTTGTCCTGCTCCATGAAGCCCTGGGAGCTGATGCTAAGAGTCAGCTGGGCTGAAGCCATGCTGGGCTCCCTCGCACTTGCACTTGCAGCCGGGATGCCGGCCAGGCCTTCCACCAGGCCAGCTGCTTAGGGGAGGCAACGTGTGCGCCGCCAGCCTGGGCACCCGTCCTGCTGGCACTGGAGAGCAAATGTGCCTGGACTCCCAAGTGCAGCAAGGACTCAAGGAGCGGGACGGTGTGCCCACCGCATGCCTTGTGTCCAGGATTTCAGCCAAGCCCCAGCAGATGAGTGTGCCCCTCACCTGACTTACAGGGAGCTTTTAAAAGATGCCCCCCCAGCACCCCTAGACTGAGTGGAGTTTGGCAGCCCTGGCTCTTGCCATGCGGGCTCGGCGGACCACGCACCTTCGTGCTACACCACTCGGTGATACACTCCCAGCAGAAGAGGTGGCCGCAGGGCGTGGCTGTTGCGTGCCTGCGCTCCTCCAGGCACAGGGTGCACAGCGGAGTTCTGGAAACAGCTCTTTCTTCCAGGGAGCTCCTGGGAGGGGGGGGACAGTCAGAGTGAGAGTGGTCCATGGTCCTCGGGTGTGCAGAGGCACCCCCAGCCCCTGGCGCACCTGCGATGGGACAGGTTGCGGTGCAGCCTCCATTCCTTCCTGGCGCGTTGTCTCTGTCTGAAGCTGTACAGCTGCAGCCCCATGGAGAGCACCAGGTGCAGCAAGGAGACGAGCCCCAGCAGCCTGTAGCTTGCACGAGCCCTCAGGTCCTCTCCAGACAGCTGGTCGACACGGAGCTGTGAAAGCAGGCAGCCCCACAGCCATCAGGACCTTGAGGGGACGTGGCCTCGGTGTCTGCTGGAGGGTCTACGTTCAGTAGGGCCCAGGCCCCAGGGATGGGTTCAGGAGACCACGGGAGAGGTCCTAGGCTTGAGGTTGACCTCTCTGCATCCTTACCACAGACAGGGCCTCAGCCATGAGGCCAGAGGAGTGTGTGAAGAGTCTGGGGTTGTCCAGGGACCCCCCTCCTGAGGAAAGAAGGAACCAGCTAAGCAGCTGAGGACGTGGTGGTGGTGAGCCAGACACGTGGATGCCGTTCACTAGCTGCCCTGCTGTAGGGACAACACTCCCCTGCTTTAGCCACACATATGGCCCTTCAGGGACACTCTGGCCTCCAGGAAAATACTGCCAGTCTCTCGTGCTGCTAGTGATATAACTTGGCGACATCACTGAAGAGAAATTCCATTGGCCTGCACTTCCTGCATCCCTCCCACTGGCTCCAAATGAGACAACCAGGTCAGGGGGGGTGCACGTATGGGGAGGGCAGACCCTACTGCGAGCCTGGCCCTGTTGCCCTTATGTCGAGAAGCCCTATGCCCATCCCAGGTGCCCAGCCACAGGCAGCAGATAGCCTGGCATGACATCAGAGTGGCCTGGCGGTGATTTGGCCATGTGGCCACTATGGGTCGCTGCTGGAAAAACATCCCTGGACCGAGACCTAGGCCCCTGCTTGTCAGGGATGCTGGATGGGGTAGTCAGGGCTCCGGAGCCAAGTGGAGGAAGAATGGGCAGACAGGAAAGGCCCCGCTCAGCATGCTTGGGACCAGCTATTCCTTTCCCAGAGCAGTGACATTACACAGCCACAGGCCTGAGCTGGGGACGTGCCACAAGGCTGGGCCAAGATTCCCTTGGTCAGTGACCTACCCCAACCCCTGGCAGCAGGAAGAGAGACTTGTTCTACCCTCAGGGTTCATGGAAACTGGACTTCCCTGGGTCTTTTAGCAAAATGTAACTGAATAAAACCTGCTCATGTCCAAGTAGAAAGTCTTTGTTCCAGCCTCAGAACACAACACTTGATTATGATTATGTCACCAGCACAGGCCAAAAGGGCAAAGGCTCTGCACAGGGACCCAGGCCCAGCAGCAGTGGGTGGGGGTGGCTGGATCAGGGGCCCCTCAGCTCCGCTACTTACGTAAGTAATCCCCGAAAGCCTCTTGGCCAGGTGGTAGAAGACGCCATGGATGTAAAACCAGGCGACATGGAGCCGGTGGAGGCAGGCGAGGCCCTGTCTGAGGATGAAGGTCACCCGCTGGAGTGTCTTCCTCTGCTGCTCAGTCAGGGTGGCGGCATGGCGCCGCACCCAGCGCCGCATCCCTGACCGGCTACGTCCGCTGGGCACCAGGCTGCCCTGCGAGGGCCTCAGAGTGTCGCCATCGGACTGCAACTCTTGCTCCAGGGGCAGCAGTGCCTTGTCCAGCAGGTAGGGCAGGACCGACTGAAGCGCAACCAGCACACAGCGGCGCAGCCTGGAGGGCACACGCCGCCGGGACGGGTCCACCTGGACGATGCCGACATACTCCTCCCCGAGTGTCTGGTAGCCTGGGAGGACAAGGATGGGGACGCACTGGTGAGGGCCCGATGCGGGGCTTCTGGGGCCAGCCTGCCCTCTGTCAGCTGCTGTTTCTGAGCACTAGATCCACCAGCCCCACGTGCCACCCTTGAACTCTGGCCACGGCCAACGCCACCTCTCATTGCTAAGCCCACCATGGCCTTGCCAGGACCTCAGGCAGCACGTGACAGTCTGCCACTCGGGCTGCCTTCGGCTCCTGGGATCTGGCCTGCTGTTATGGGTTGGATGTGACGTGTCTCCAGACTCGTGTGTTGAAGGTTGGTGCCCAGTGCAGCGGTGTTCAGAGGCAGGGCTTCTGGAAAGTGACGAGGGCGCAGTAATCCACGGATGGGGTCAGAGCTGCCAGACTGTTAGGAAGTGGGGCCCAGCTGGAGGAGGGAGGTCCTGGGGTGCACCTTTCAACAGTATACCTTATCCCTCCGCTGCCTGCCTTGCCTGCCTGAGGTGAGCACCTCTGCTCCACCAAGCACTCCCTGCCATGATGGTCTGCCTTGCCAAGGCTCAAAATGGTGGGCCAGATGACCACAGACTGGCCTCTGAAACGGAGCCAAAATGCAGCTCTACATTGATTTTCTCGGGTATTTTGTCACAGCAACAAAAAGCTGACTAACGTAGTGTGTCTCCCCCTTACTTCCTGCTGCTGTTCAAAGGCAGCGCCTTTCCCTTTGCTTCCCTGCCACACCACCTCCACCTATCCCCTGCCCAAGCAATGCGATCCAGTCGGTGGCTCCCCACCTTCCACATGCACCAAAGCAGCCCTAGCCTACATCTCAGCCCAGACCTGGTTCACTTCTGAATACCAGGCTCCCAGGTCAGCTGCCTAGCTAACGTTGTCATGTAGATTCAATAAATGTCCCTAAATCACTCCTAACGAGAGCAAGCTGCCAGTCACCTCCTGGGAAAGCCCGCTTCCCCACTTCCTGTCTCTGTTGAAGACAGTGCAGCCTCTACTGTTCCTGAGGTCGAGCCCCTTGTGCATCCTTGCCGTCTCTTCCCCATGTGCCACACCATGACACCATGGCAGACTCTCACAGCCTCTGTGCAGATCTCCCCGATTCCACCTCTGCCCCCGTGGCCTGGAATCAGCCAGCAGCCAGCCTCTCTCCTGTCCCTGTGACACCCCATGCCTCTTAGAGGGAAAGCCAAAGGCTTACAAAGCCCACAAACTCCTTGAGGTCACCCTCCAGCCTGTTGAGGAGGCCTCTTCAGGGCCTTGGCCCTGTCTGGGAAATGCTCTTTCCCAAGACTGGCCTTCCATGACAACACACAATGCAGTCACTTGTGCTTGTCACCACCTCCCACCAACCAGAGTGCACTGCATGGTGGCAGGATGTCCTCGAGGGACCCCCTCCTATTGCACTGGCTGACATTTAGAAAGTGCTCAGTGATCCATGCTGGGTGCCCAGGTGGAATCGGTGATCCTGTGGTTTCCCTCTTAGGTCTTTCCTCTAAAGGATGGCCATTAGCCTTGACCTCCACTGCCCCACCAGGGCCTCACTGCCATTACCCCTGGGAAAAGGGTCAGCACTACGACCCACTTGTGCCACCACAGCCAGCCACTGAGAAACAGATCCCAACAATATCCGGGATGAAGGTCCCTAGAGACACAAAAAAGGATGAAAGGAGAGGCCCCTGTCTGGGGATTGGGCCTCTAGGGAGAGTCTCAGGCAGCTCCTCCTGCTCTGGCCCAGGGTCCTTCCCTTCCCTGAGGCTGCCTGTGGGCCAATCACGGGAGTGTCTCACTGTCTGGCAGCCCTACCCCCACACTGTCCTCTGACTTGGGTGGACTGTGGGTCCCTTGGTGCCAAGGACTTGCCAAAGGCTGATACCTGCAAGTGTGGTGAGGCCAAAGTAGGTTATGTCTGAGAGCAGCTCAATCTCTTTCCTCCACTCCAGCCACTTTTTTGCACCTGATAGGAGAAACAGATGTTATTCCTGGGAAGGTGGTGGGTTCTCCTAAGTTCTAGAGATGACAATCTTCTCCAGGTCAAGTAGCCCCCAGATCAAGTAGCCCCCCTCTCTCTTCCAGAAGGCCAAGATAGCCTTCAGCCACTCTTTTCTCTTCTGACCTTCCCTGCCGTCTCTCAGCAGGCCATGCCTGGTCTCCTCCTCTACTAGGGCAGACGCCTGAGAACACCCCATCAGCAGCTGTCTCCTAAGATCTGCCCACCTCCAGGATCTGTCAGGGGAACGGTTCTTGAGCTTAGAAAGTCCCAGGAGAGACAGTCTAGGCAGTGCTAAAAGCACAGACTGGAGACCATCGATCTAGATCAAATCTCAGCCCTCCGATTTCCTGGCTGTGAGAACTCTCTGGAACCTCTATTTATCCACCTGTAAGAAAAGCAACAGGGCCTATCTGTGGGCACGTTTGAGGATTAAAAGAGTAAACGTTCAAAAGCACCACAAGCAGTGCGTGGCACAGAGTAAGTGCAAAGTGTAATATAAGCATACTTCGTTAAAAACAAAAAAAAACTACTATCGTCATTCTTCTCTCAGCCGCCAGCCCGGCCTCGTGTCTCCCGCTGTCCAGCAGAGTCCTACCGCCAGAACCGTTCCCATGGAGACTCAGGGCCAAGTCGCGCGGCGCCAGCTTCTTAGTCCAGTCGGATGCCCACCCTGGAGTCCGTGTGGGGCCTCCCGACCGTGGGGTGGCAGGTGCAGGTGCATGCCCGCCTCCCTCAGTGCCCGGGCCTCTCACCTGCCAGGCTGTGCAGGGCGCTGCCAGCCGCGCTCCGCAGACCCCCGCGGTAGTACTCGTCCTTCTGAGCCGCGCGGATTATCTCCGGGGGACTAGCAGCTCGCGCCATGGCCGCAAAGTCCACGGCCTGAAACGGCGCTGGCCGCCCACGCAGGCGGGGCCTGATGACGCACGACGTGTCTCGACGTGCGGCGCAGACCTTGTGCGTCACAAGGACGGGGGCGGGGCTTGTGGAGAAGTGTGACGAGACTAGACGGCGCGGCGGCAGGGTTGGGAGGCGGGGCCGGGGGCGGGGTCAGGGCGGGGCGGGGCCCAGGCACCGCCGGCGCCCGCGAGTCAGAGGGCGGAGCCACGCGGATCTAGGAGTGGTGGCGTGCGCTCCCGGTTGTCCTCAGTTCCTGCTGTCTGGAGTTAGACTTGGGGAAGGCGTTCTGGAACCCGGGGTACCCTGGGAAGACGGTGACGGGCAGCCGCCAGTGCTTGCCTGGATCCCCGATCCTTCCCAGCCACTCTGCGTTCGGGGAGGGGCGGGGGACAGGCGCCTGGGGCGGCGCCAAGGCCACATGTCAGCGGACCAGCGGGGAACAAAGCCCTGTTGCCGCCCCAGACCACTGTGGGACCCGGTTCCCGGGCGGCCGGCCGAGGTGGAGGAAAGGGAGAGGAGTTCGGGGTGAGGGGAAGGGGCTTGGGTAGGAAGGGCGGGAAGAGGGTGGGGTCTGGAGGGTGGGGGTAGGAGATGGAAGGGTCCTGGAGGGAAGGGTGGGAAGGAGGGACTGGATAGAAGGGGCGGGGAAGAGGGCGGAGCCTGAAGAATGGGGCAGGGTCGAGTGGAGGGGTGGGCTCCTGGGCGGACAGAAGCGTCCAGTGACTGGCTCCAGGGCGGACAGAAACATCAGGTCCTGTTGGCCGGTCGAGTAGCCTACGGGACTGCAGGGGGAAGTAGAGTCCGAGCTCTGCTCGCCTCTGGCCTCGTCCGCAGGGGCTCAGCCTTGCGAACGTCCCTGGACAGGCTCGGCCACCATTGGGAAAATTGGTACAGCGCTTAGAGCACTACCGCTGCAGGGCAGTCCCTGTATAGGGTGGCCCCACAGTCCCTCCTGAATGAAGCCCTCAGTGCCCCTTGCGAGTTCCTCCCCCTGCTGGCGCAGCCATTTCCTGGACACAGAAGCTGCCCTCTGCTCGAGTTGGGCAGCCTGGGGTGGACCCATTGGCAGGTCCTGACTGCAGGAATGGCCCAGGCAGAGACAGCAAAATGTCCACCGGTTTCTGGCCAACTGCGATGTGACCGTTTGAAATGCAGGATTCCTTGTTGTCCCAAGGCTGCTCTGTTGTGAGAGTCCACGGGGAAGTCTCACTTCCTTCAGATTCATGAGCTCAGTTTTAGGACAGGCCTATAGGGAGGGCCTGTTCTGGGCGTCCCTCACTAACAGGTTCTTGTGCTGGACTGCATTTTCAGAATCTTTTTTTTTTTTTTTTTTTTCTGTGCACAATGGGTTAGAAATCCTAGCCCCAAGAGGGCACTAAACAAGAAAGAGTAGCCACGTGTCTCTTGTAACCAGGGAAGCAGGGCTTGGGGGTACTCCTGGGTTTAATCTTGGTCTCCAGGCCTTGGCTCAGCTGTTGAATGGCACCTCTGGTGGTCCTCACTTTCCTCTCTTGCTTGGGGGCAGGCAATAGTGCATTCCAGACCTCTGGCTTCTCCCAAAGGGGTCCTTCTTAAGGAACAGAGCCCAGGATTGCCACCAGATGGCGATGTCGGCCCATCTGCTGCTCATCCGGATCGCTGGTAGAATTTTAGGGGGTTTTGGAATATTATCCCAAAGAGTGAACCTGGATCAGAATGTGAGCTCAGTGCAAAGCTGTCTCATCAGGCAGAGGGCAGGGAAGCCCCTGACGGGGCTCTCAGAAGGAAAGGAGGGCGGGAAGGCAGAGTTTGGTCTCCACTGCCTCATCAGTAAATCGGTCTTCCATGTCTCTGGACTGGCACACAACCTGGGGCCCTTGTTTGCTGCAGGGTTCTGAGTTCCAGGGTTCTGAGAGGGAGATAGAAACAAGGGCTCCTGCTAGGGGAGGGGTGTCTGCCCTGTGCCTGAGCACTGGGACCGCAGGCCTGAGTCCTTGAGTCTCCCTCTGCTTCTAGGACCCAAGAAGGAAGGCAAGGAGCCATGCAGACTTCAGGGAAAGCAGCCAGGGGCCTAGGGCAGAAGTGGCCATGGTCCAGCCCTGTGCCCAGGGCTCCAACTCTGTCCTGGACTCCAATGAGGGATCGCCCCAATCCTTGGGAATGCTGCACTGGAGCAGAGGGTTGGGCCCCCTTTGTCATTCAGGGAGGGTTCACATTCATTCCACCATTGACTCCCTGGCACGTGGAACAGGAATAACTATAGTAACTACCTGATACTTACCGAGAGCTTACTAGCTTGCTAGTGCTGGCTCTCCAATCACCTGGGACTGTGTGCAGATGCAGGCTGGGTCAGTGGGTCTGGGGCAGGGTGGAATTCTGCATCTGAGAAGCTCTGGTGATGCGGGAGCTGCTGGAACACAGACCCCCCCCCCCACACACACAGCAGCATTTTCAGCTTCTGCCCAACAGTTCCTCTACTTTCTCACAATGACACCAGGCCAGATGCTAGCTCTGCCACTGTAACAGAGTTCAGCCAGCCAGAGGAGGGGGCCTGGGAGGCAGAGAGCTTGGATGCACAGCCTGGCTGTGTGTGCTCCGCATCTCAAGTCCCCATTTCTCCTCCCGCCCCCTGCACCACCCAGCAGAGTAGAGGATGGTGAGTTAGCTCAGCGGGTGCAGGTTTCACCGCAGCAGGGATTTGCTGTTTCGGTGCCTGGGCCAGGGCCTGGCACACGGCAGCTGCTCAGGAAAACAGCGTCCGAGCAAACCAGAAAGAAGGAAAAGCAGAGTGGGCCGACCTCCCCAGCCCTGATCCCAGCCCAGGTGGTCGCACTGCGAGGTGAACGCCTGCCCCGAGGCCAGGGCAGGGGCTTCGCTGGACATCGATAGCCCCTGCCCTTGCCAGCTGTCCTCCTCGTAGAAGAAATAGGAGCGTCTCATCCTCTGCAGAGGCGGCGGGGGGAGCTGCTGCCAACGTGCCTGGGTGGTGGGCTGTCTCAGGTAGCTTGGGCACAGGACCTGTCCTGGGAGGCGTGTCCCATGAGTGGGGACATGGCAGGGCGGCAGGCCTGGGGCTGTGAGTGGGCAGGTGCCTGGGGAACTGCTCCCCTCTGTGGGGGAGCCCCCTCCAAGGGTGGCAGTCTGGTCCCAGTTGTGCGGTCCCGTGCCCATCCCTCCCTTCTCTTAAGCTGTAAATGAACAGGGGTATGGAGGAAGAGCCCCGCCCAGCCGAGCCCACCCCACGCCCCACCTACGGCTCAGGACCGTTAGGGCGCGGCCCTCAGAGGGAGAGAGGGAGGCTCCTCAGCAGCCCAGCCGGCCGCAAACCTGGAGAACAGGTTTCTGTGTCCTGCGGTGGGAGGCCCCAGGAGCGCACTCTGCCCTGCTCGCTGCTCATAGGAGCCTGGAGGTACTTGCAGGGTGGGCCCCGGGGGTGTGTGAAGCCCCAGAACAGAGTTGGGGAGGTTCGGGGCCTCACCAGCCTGGTGGGCAGAGGCAGGACCCCTGGCAGAGGCCTCCGGGAACGTTGCTGGGGAGGCCCGCAGCCCCCCAGAAATGCCTGCCGGGGCTTCAGTGAGGTCGGGATGAGGGCCTGGAGGGCAGTGCCTTGGGCTGGGGCCTGGGCTACTCTGGAGTGCTTCTGTGCCCCCACGTGATTCTGGGGGGCACAGGCAGTGGCCGGGACAGGAAGGCACAGATGTCTGGTGGAGCCCCGTGTGTGACAGAGCAGAGCCCGCCTGGGGCTCTGCAGCGCTCAGAAGGGCCGTGTGTGGTGAGAGGCAGGCACACAGCCGGCCCCCATCTTTTCACCCACCACTAGGGGTGGGAGATGGGTGTTGGGCAGCAGGACCTTTTAGGGGGAGATGAGGCACCCCCGCATGTGCACAGCCATCATCTCTAGCTGAGCTGGCTGGAGATCTCCAGAAAGTGGGTATCTGGGGAGACTTCCCGAGGAGGAGGCGGGGTCCTGGGAGCAGAGCAAGGGGACTTTGTCCATGCAGGTGGCATGGCTGTGTAGATGCAGCAGGCTGGGGCGATGGGCAGGGTGCATGCGGCCGAGGGGGCTCTGGGCCAGCTCTCCAGCCTCCTGCGGGCCGGGGAAGGAGGCCTGTGGTCCAGGACCCCATGGCGTGGCACTAAGTAAGGCCAGAGAGGTCCAAGAGGAGGCTGGGCTGGAGTGACACCTGCGTGGGACGTGGAGTTTGGACGGCACTGGAAGGCTGGGCCCTGTCCTGGGGTTGGGAGCCATCAGAGTCCACCTTGGGGTCCCATCCAGTCCAAGGAAGCTTGTCAGCTTGCAAACAATTTCTACTCGGCGTATACAATGTACCTAGCTGAGCTGGTCTGAAATGGTGACCTCACTGCATGGCTGATGGCTCCTCTTGGGGTGGACACTGCTCCTGGGGGTTCTTCCGAGGCAGGGCAGGGGCTGCATGGCTGGCCTTCATGGAGGGTGTGCTGGGGGGCGCCTGGAGGCCCCTCGCCGAGCTCTTCTGCCCTCAGCATCCAGCGTCCTCCTGGTGCAGCGGCTCTCCTGGGCAGGAGGTCAGGGTGTGTGGGATCTCCTCCCAGCCCGTGGAGCAGGCGGGGTAGAGGAAGAAGTGGCGGCAGCATCCCTTCAGGAGGAAGTGTAGGAGTGTCCCCAAGAGCCCTGCTGGGCCCACCACCCTCCTGGGTCCCCAGGCCCTGCCTGCAGGCAGCAGGTGTGTCCCCGAGGCGGGCAGCGGGAGGAGGCTTCTAGCCGACGCCAGGCCTGCGGTCCTCAAAGTGACACTTGCCATGCCACAGTCTTCAATTAGGTGCCAGCGTTTTTGTCATTGCACCCTGGGGCCCTGGCTTCTGGGAGGGGTGGGGAGAGGGCAGAGGGCCGATGCTCCAGGCTCCCGGGCTGATGACTGTGGACCAGCTGGGCCTGGGGCTGGGCCTCTGGCCTGTCTCTGCCTGGTCTGGAAGCTGTCAGCAGTACAGGAAGCCAGGACTTTGGTCAGCTCCAGTGCCAGGGCAGGGAAGGGCAGTGGGCAGGGCCGGGCCAGGGAGGTGGACAGCCAGGCTGCCATGCGGCCTCACCTGTGCAAATGGGAGTGGGGAATGTCCTCCTGCAGACACCTGTGCTGGCCCTTTGTCATGGCTGCTCTTTGTACACGGACTCAGCCCTCCCCCTCCCTGCCTGAAGACTCCCCAGCCTCCAGTTACATGCAACTCTGCCTACCGGGCCCACACTGGGTGGGGACATGCTGGAGTCCCAGCTGACCCCCCCCCCCCCCGTCAGAGTGAATGGATGACCTCTGTCCCCATGCCCTGGGCATTGTTCCCCCATGCTCCCTCGCTGCAGATGGCATGGCCCTTAGTGTGAGTGTGCTCTGGCCTCTGTCTGTCCCCTATGTGGGGGGGACTCCCTCCGGGGGAGCCTCACCTGCGCCCCCTCCGCACAGTCAGCATCTGTGCGCCTGCTTGCTGGCGTTCGACTGTCCCCTCCCACAGGTGCACAGCCAGTCCAGTCCTGGGCTGGCCGGGCCTGTGGGTGGCCTGGTCTGCATGGCACAGCTCCACTCCCCAGGGGCCTTGGGCTGTGCTGCCCCTCTGGCCATCTGTCTGGCCTGCTCCAGAGGCCCAGGACTGCCCCGGCTCGTCCATCCCAAATCCTGGCCTGGCAGGGTGTCCCGTCAGCCAGGCATCAAATTTCCACTGGTTGTGAAGAGAGTGTAGGACCAGAAGGAAAGGAGGGGCAGCAGGCGCTGGACCGGGCAGCAGGAGTGGCGGGCGTGGGTTGGCGCCACCGGCTTAGGTGATACGCACCCCCACTTATGCCTCCACTGGGGAGCTGGGGGTTCTGATTTGCGGTTGAAGGAGCCCACCCCTCAGTGGGTGCGGATGGTGCAGCCGGTGTCTAGAGGGGAGGACGGGGCAATGCCCGTGGTTCTCCAGCCCCCACCTGCCAGCTCTGCTCCCACGGGTGCTGGCCACTCTGCCTCGGGGCTCTCCACACACTGCGCTTGTGCCTGACACACCCCTGCCCCAGAGGGCTCACAGGGCCCCTTTGTGCCCTCCCGATGCCCCCCCCCCCAGCGGGGTGAGTGCAGGACTCCAGCCTGGCACTCAGTAAGTGCAGGGACACGGGGAGGCCTGTGCCTCTCTGCCCCAAACTTCTCCCTCAGCCTACCCCACCTCATCGCACACTCAGGATCCTACTCGGCAGAGCGGAGTGGAGGCCTTCCAGGCGGGCTCTGTGTGCTCGCTGCCCCTCCTCTGGGCCTCGGGCTGTCCGACTCCATCTCAGACCCCCCCCCCCTTCCCCCCCCCCGTGCCTTTTTTTTTTTTTTTTTTTCG